>PVHY01034601.1:0-10343 GCA_004024945.1 Uropsilus gracilis | reverse complement strand
TGATGGAGTTCAAGTGTAGCTTTTGTTTCTCATGGACTGGAAATTCAGATTAATTCCAGGGACATAAGGCATTCATCCCTTCATAGGGGTTTTCTGGATTGGGGTATATCCGAACAGGATTAGACAGGAAAAAAAGAAAAATCAGTGAGTCCATCCTCATCCTGTGAGAGGCCAGGCCGATGTGTCATTGTACACCTGGTCTGGATGCCTGGATTCTTTAGATAGGACTAGGATAGGAGAGGAGTGTGGGTGGACATTGCTGGGGCCACAAACATTTTTCTCCTCTGAAGGAAGAGATACATGGATGAGTCTTTCCTGGAGAGATTTAGGTGAAAACATTAAAAGCAAAATTATCTTTACTCACATAAGCCAGATAAATGACTCCTTCTGGCTGAATACCGTGGACTCCTTCAAAAGTTAAATAAACACATGGAAATATCGAAGGAGAATAGTCACACCCAACTTTGCAGCTTTCAACCACTCATGCTTAAAAACAGACTATTAAATTTTGATCTTCTGGTTTACTCAAATTCTGGGTAGCAATGTCAAACTTTGAGCAGTGTCTATTAGATTTTTATAGCAGCTTTGCTGATGGATTCTCACACAGTAACCCTCCAGAGGCTAATGGCAAAGACGAACACAGAAACAGCATTCTCTTGATTTTCAGTTAAAATTTGGGCCATATATACTCCTAATTAACTAGTAGTTATTTGACTAATATCTTTGAAGACACTGAGGAATTATACAATTTTAATCTCTAAGTCGTTATTTACTAACTCCTCCAGATAAGAATATAATCTTCAAGTTTGTATGTGTGAGAAATGATCCTTTTGTTTTTTGCTTTTTTGAGACTAGGTCTCGCTATGTTGCCCAGGGTTGTCTCGAACCCATGGACTCAAGTGATCCCTAGCCTCAGCCTCCCAGGTAGCTGATATCACAGGTGCACACCACCATGCCCAGCCCTGATCCTTTGGTTTAAACTAAAGAAGCTGGGGCAGAAAGTTTGGATTAGTTTCTTAGATCCACATTTTCTCTTTTTTTAAACATATATTTTTATTGATTTTATATATATATATATATTAGATCATTGTATACCTTGAAGTTCTCCCACCACTGTGTCACACATGAACCAACATCCTGATCCCTTGTGCTCATTCCCAGCCCCCACCCTCACTGAATTCCCACTCTCTCCCTCTCCTCTTATTGTATGATTTAGTTCTATTGTCAGTTAGTTTTAACTTTTTCTTATCTTTTTGTGTGTTTATTTTCCTATATCCCACCTATCACAAGTATTTATCTTTTTCTTTCTGCTTATTTCAGGAAGCATGATTCCTGCTAGCTTTATCCATGTTGTCACAAATGAGTTTGTCTTTTTGATTGCTGAGTAATATTCTATTGTGGAAATGTACCACCAGTTTTTGTTCCCACACCTGGAATTGTTGGATCAAACGGTAGCTCCATTTTCAGCAGTTTGAGTTTCTCCACACAGGTTTCCATAGTAGGTGGTATCAGTTTGCATTCCCACTAGCAGCGTAAAAGTGTTCTTTTTTCCCCACATCTTCACCATCACTTGTTGTCCTTTTTTCCCCCCCAAAATGGACCATTCCTGCTGGCCTGAGGTGGTGTTGTGTAGTGTTTTTCATTTGCATTTCTCTGACTATACATGATGTTAAGCATTGTTTCATATGCTTGTAACCCATCTGTATTTTGTCTTTGCAGAGTTGTCTTTTAAGCTCTTCTGCCCATGTTTTGACTGGGCTATGTGCTGCTTTTGTTGAGTCACATGAGTTCTTTGTGGATATTTGAAATCAGGCTTTTATCAGTTGAATGGCGTGCCATAAATTTTTTCCATTCAGTTGAGTGTCTCTGTGTTTTGGTTAATGACTCTTTTTTACTGTGCAGAAGCTTTTGAGCTTGATGTAGTCTCAGCTGATTGTTTTCCTTCATTTTCTTTGTTCTTATACATGTGTCCTGCAAGATGTTTCTACAGTGTAGGTCTTGGAGTAGCTTGCGAGTGTTTTCTTCTAGATATTTTATGGTTCCAGGTCTCACATTCAAGTCTTTTATCCATTTTGAGTTGGTTTTATATATGGTGCCAGGGAGTAGTCTAGAGTCATTCTTTTGCATGTATAGGTTCAATTCTCCCAGCAACACTTATTGAGGGGTATGTTAGGGTGGAAGGAACCCGAAATATTGTCATAATGATTTATTTATAGTGTGACATTGCTAAGTGATTGCAAAACAGAAACCAAAGCACAATATCAGCAGTACCTACTCAGGATTTAGCACCTATCACCTTTCCCAGATCTACCTTAGGGGTTTCTGTGACCCATACACTAGGACCAGTAGCTCCCCTACACCCCTCTCTTCTGCTGGGAGGTATCTCTGCTGAGCCCCTTCCTGTCATTTCTGGGCAGGGTCCCACATGTCCTGCCTAAGGATAAACCCAGAGCATTGGTCACTTGGTGGGGGGAGCTGTCTTTCTGGATCTCCCCCCACTTCCCTGTCCCCCTGATATGTCCACAGGTATCAGAGTTCATGTTACCTCTGCCCGTGGGGCTTGGTTTCTCCACTCCTGACAAGGATGCACTCTGCAGGGTGAGCCCTTCTGGTGTCCACCCTGGGTTCTAGTGGATTTTCTGTGATTATAAGACCAGAGGAGGAGGAGGAGGCCTTCGTGTGTGGGAACACTGAATTGAGGGAACGACCAGCCGTGTGCCTATACCCTAGGCAGGGGGCAGGTGCTGCCTGGAGCCAGGCCAGATGGAACCTGGGACAGCCTGCCTGGTCGGAGGGCCTGGCTGACTTTGCCCCCTTTCTTCCTGTGGTTTGGTCCTCACCCCCCTGGGAGCTGCTAAGGATCCTGTGTGTGTGTCCCCAGCATGTGTGTCCTACACACGAGGATCCTGTGTGCTGCTTGCCTGGACAATCTTATTCTTCTTTTTCTGTTACCTCATGTTCCCTTTTTGACAGGTACCATAGTCACATCTTATTAAATACTTGAGATCTTCGATGTCATGCCATTTGTGCTCCGTAAGTGCAGATGACTCCAGAATTGCTTATGGGTACCTGCCACACTCCATTTGGATGGTGATCGAAAGGGGAAATACCCCTGGTCTTAGGGGTCTCTGCTTTTAATCTCCACCTCTGTCTACACCAGTGATGGTGAGGATGTGGAGCAAAACTTTCACACATCTGCGAGGAGGACTTTCAATTCCTGGTGCCGACCCCCCTGTGTGGATGGCAAGCAAGATGACTTCACAATGGCCAGGCATAGCAGCCAGCTGCCAGGTGTGTGGGCTTAGTCTTGGCCAGGTACTTTCTTTCTCTTTTTTTTCTTTTATTATTAATTTAATTTCTTATTTCCATTTTATTTTTATTTTATCCATTTATTTTTTGGAGATATATATACATGTACATATGTGTATATATATAACATTATTGTGTACCCCAGGGTTTTCCCATTTCCTTAACACCCATTAACCATCTTAATCTTTTGTGCCCTCTGCCTCCCCCTTTTTGTTCCCCCTCCCCCTCTTTCGTTCTATGGTTCAGTTCTGTTGGTTGTTTCTAATTTTTCCTATTCATTTGTTTGTTTTTCCCCTATATCCTTCATATAAATGAGATCATCCCATATTTACTTTTTTCTTTCTGGCTTATTTCTTTAATATGAATCCTTCTAGCTCCATCCATGTTGTTGCAAATGACATTTGTTTGTCCTCTTTGATGGATGCGTAATATTCCATCATGTACATATATCACATTTTTTTCAGTCATTCATCAGCTTTGGGGTATTTGGGTTGTTTCCACATCTTGGCAATTGTAAACAGAGCTGCAACAAACATGTGCATACATGTGTCCTTTTTAATTAGTGTTTTCATGTCTTCTGGGTAGATTCCCAGTAATGGGATCGCTGGGTCAAATGGTATGTCCACTTTCAACTGTTTGAGGGTTCTCCATACAGTCTTCCATAGTGGCGGGACCAGTTTGCACTCCCACCAACAGTGTAAGGGAGTTCCTTTTTCTCCCACATCCTGCACCAACACTTGTTGTTTACGTGTTTGTTGTTGTTGTTTTTATATGGGCCATTCTTACTGGTTTAACATGGTATCTCAGTGTGGTTTTAATTTGCATTTCCCTGATTATTAGTGATGTGAAGCATTCTTTCATATGCCTGTTGACCATCTGTATTTCCTCTTTGGCAAAGTATCTTTTTCGTTCTTCTCCCCATTTTCTGACTGGGTTTTTTGCTTTGTTTTTGAAAAGTTGTGTGAGCTCTTTGTTTATCTTTGTTTTCAGACCCTTATCACTTGTCCGAAGGGCAAAAATTTTCAGGGAACATTTCTATACTGCTGGTGGGAATGTAAACTGATCCAACCACTGTGAAAGCTGTGAGGAGGACCCTCAAACTACTGAGAAAGAAACTACCATTCAATCCAGCAGTTTCTCTCTTGGGAATCTACTCAAAGGACACCAAGACATTAATTTAAAAGGACACCTGTACTAGTATGTTTATTGTAGCATTATTTACAATAGCCAGAATATAGGCACAACCCAAATTCCTCAAAACAGACAAAAGCATGAAACTCTGTGGTATATTTATACAATAGAATATTATTCCGCAATCAAAAAAGACAAACTAATGTCATTTACAGCTACATGGATGGACCTAGAAGGAATCATCTAGTGGAAATAAACCAGAAAGAAAAGGAGAAATACCGGATGGTTTCAGTTATCTATGGGATATAGGGAAAACGAACAAAAACACAAGAAAAATTTAAAACTAACAAACTGACAACAGAACTAAAGCATACAATGAGGGAAGGAAGGGAGGGTGGAATGGGGAGGGGAATCAGTACAAGAGCTCAAGAGGACCATTCACAGGTGAGGTGGTGGTGAGAGGATCTTGGGGTAATACAATGATTTAAAGAAATAGAGTAATTAATGAAAAATACTAAATGCATATTATCAGGCAACAAATTCTCCAAAAAAGAAAAAGAAGAAGCAAGAAAATCAATGGCCTGACATACCTTAAAAAGAAAAAGAAAATCACAGAATGAAAAAGAACTAGGGGAACCAGAAAGAGGAATGCCTGCCTGTGTCCTGAAATGAAGGTATTCCCAGCTGCTGAGGATAGAGTATATTTGTTCAGACCTGGGCAGAGCAAGGAGGGTGGAGCCTGCAGGGAGGGTCTGGGTGGGTGTGCAGGACTCAGGGCAGAAGGAGGTGCTGGAGCAGGTGGGGAGACACAAACCAGTGCCACTAAGTGCCCATCCTGCTGGGAGGAGCACTGCCTGGCCTTCCTGAACTCCTGCCTTCCTCAAAGCTCCCTCAGTCATGCCAGCTTCCAGAGGCACAGAAACCAGGCTGGGAGTTGAGGCTGCAGCAGCTAGTCCTGGATTCTGCCTCAGCTTCCTCCTGAGCAGGAAGGCCCAGATGCTAAGGCCTCAGCTTCTTGAGAAACAGGGGCAGGTGGGCACTGCAGCCTGGAAAGGGAGGGGCACGCTGCCCCTTGGTGTTGGACAGGGACACTGCAGTCCACCTGCCCCAAGTCACAGCCAGCAAGCAGTCAGGGCTTCTGCACAGTCTTTTCCTTGGGAGAAGGGTGATGTGATGGGAGGATCAGGATGGATCAGTTGTGAGCCAAGGTCTCCTCAATCCAGGATAAGAATGCAGTGATGCGTGTCACCACAAAAGGTCTGTTGGTGGGGTTGATTTGAGCACTAAAGGACATGATGCCCGCCAGGGTCCAGACTCCATTCTTCTGGCAGGCCAGGGAGCCTCCGGAGTCGCCCTGTGGGAGGAGAAGGGGTCAGTCTGCAGCCTGACTGTGTGGCAGAACCCTGGAAGATCGATCAGACCCATCATGTGTTGCCAAGAAATGCCCGGTAGGCCCTGTGCTCTGCAGAGAAACCATTTCAATGGCCACCCAGCTCCGTCCCAGCTTTGATGCTTGGGAGGGTCAGTGCACTGGTGTCCATCCATCAGCTGGAAATAGCCAAGCCAGGGGACCACCTTGAGAGTGCAGAGCCCTGGGTCAGCACCCCAGGCCTGGCCAGACCATCAGGGAGCTGGTGTCGGTGCTGGTGCTGCCTCGATGGACACAGATCAAGGGGAGAGGGCACCGGGATCTGGGACAAGGAGTCTGTCTGCAGCCGATGGGTCTCTCATGAGGGGCTGAGGTGGAGCGATACGTACAGGAGCGGAGCTGACACCTTTGCGTCCAACACAGAACATGGCGTCGAGGCTGATGTGGCGAAAGTATGCTTTGCATATGGGGTTGTCCACGATAGCCACTGTGGCCTCCTGCAGCTTTTCGGGGTACCTGGTGCCTGGAGACAGAAGCACAGCTGTGTCAGGACCTGCACCTTCTAGCCCATTCAGCCCTGGGTTGGGAACACCTGGTTGGAATCTCAGAGCCCTGAACCCACTCTGGATCCTGACACCCAGATAGGCCAAACAGCAGGTGTGACCCCAACACTCAGACCTGAGGTTATCAAGGACAGGCAACAGGGGCTGCGTGGGGCAGGGCTGCTGGACAGAGCTGTGTCTACAGAACCTGGCAGCTCAAGGACATCACGAACCCGTGTCCATGCATTTGGGCAGTTTGTCCTGTAGATCGTGTAGTACAGTAGCAGGCGCAATTATGAGACACTCATGTAAGTGGAACCAAATGGATGCTCCCTGCTCTTCCGCCTGCTCGACACTGCACCCAACTAGGTCTTGCTATATTGCCCAAGGCTGTCTCGAGTGAGCCCTAGCCTCAGCATCCCAGGTAGCTGGACTTACAGGCATGCACCACCACGCCCGGCTTGCACCCACCTTCTGAAGAGCAAGGCCTGGATCACTCACCGTTAACGTCCATGAATCCCCAGCCCATAATTTTGCACCAGGACCTGGGGAGGAACTGGTCTTGCACACGGGGCAGGCGAATAGCGGACACTTTGCTGTTGAAATGAACCCCCAGCCTCAGTTTCAGCAGGGCGATGTCACTGTACTGAGTGCTTGGGTTGTACATGGGGTGCTTAAAGACCTGTGGATGAGAATCAGGAGGAAGAGCTCAGACCGATGAATTCCAGGTGTTCTATGCTGGGGACAAAACGTGACCTGTTGAACAGGTGATGTGGGCTAAATCCTGTTCAGCTCTAAAAAGTCTTCTCCCACCTCTGCACCCCCCACCCTTTCTCCCTCCAAGTCATCTCAGCAAGGTCTGGTGCACCTGGGCAATCCACAGTCTCTGGTAGTCACCGCCTGTGCGTCGGTCATGCAGACCAGCCACAATGCTGTAAGTTCTCCTAGAGACAGCAGGTGGGTTAGGATGGATCAGGACAGCCACTCCCCTCCCTTGTCCCAGGACCCCTGCTGGGCCTCACGTGAAATTGCAATGAGCAGCGGTGACCACCCAGTTGCGGTTGATCAGGACACCCCCGCAGAGGGGGATTCCACTGCGACTCTGTAGGAAGACAGAAGAGTCCACATTGACAGGACAACAACTGGGTGCCCGCTGTCCCCCTGAAGGTCCAGTACTCCTGTGTGACCCCGCTCATGTGCAGACTGTCCTCACCAGCAGTACCACGTGCCAGGGCCAGGCACCAGGACGAGAGGTTTTCCCATTGATGATCCTGGGCATGATGCTCAGCTCAGGCTGACGGGCAGGTTCCCCCTGGCCTGGGGGTGACAGGGGGGGAAGGTGAAGTGGGTTGAGTCAGTCAGTCTGCAGAAACTGGCTGCAACCTCAGCCAGCACAGCCCCACAACCAGGCTTCCTCCTCCTGATGCCCTTGCATCTAGACTGGAAGACACCCCCTGCCTTGTGTTCCCAGTCACTTCCAGGGGTGCAGAGGGACAGGCTGCTTCATCCAGGTCCTTCTGCCCAGGTGAGCAAGAAGAAACTGAGAAATCAGACTTCCTAGCACTCCACTTCCTGCTGAGTCTGAATCTCCTCATTCATTTCCCCAAGAAATGGGGTCACACATGCTACCCTCACAGACAGAGCTTGGCAAGGAGACGAGTGTGGACAGAGGTGGAGATTAAAAGCTGAAACCCCCTAAGACCACGGCAATCCCCCCTTGGGTCACCATGGTGACGGAGTGTGACCCGGTACCCTATGCAATTCTGGATCCATCTGCACTTCAGGAGCTCAAATTGCACAACATCTGAGATTTTCAAGTATTTAGTAAGAAGTGACTCTGACACATGAGGGCGTGAGACAACAGGACCAAAGAATGTGCATAGGAAACACGCGCTGGGTCAGGGCACAGGGTCCTCAGCAGCTCCCAGGGGGTGAGGACTCGGCCACAGTAAGAAAGGGGGCAGGTCAACCCCTCCACCAGCCAGGCTACAGCCAGGGTCCCTCAGGCCTGGCTCACCAGCACCTGCCCCCTGTCCGGGGCAGGCCACTCCCTCAAAGTGATGTCCCCACAAACGGCCTCTTTCTCATCTGATTTTAAAATCATGAAGATCCACTAGAAGTGCCTGGATGTTGTCAGCTAGCAGGGTGCTTCTCAGTCAGGAGGGGGAGAGCTGGGCCACCAATGTGTGGCGGGGGGAGGGGGAGGACCTGAACTCTGATACCCTTGGACACAGCTGAGGGACAGGGACATGGGGGGAGATCCAGGGAGGTGGTGCCTGAGGCTCTGGGTTTATCCCTAGACAGGACATATGGAACCCTGCTCAGAAATGACAGGCAGGGGCTCCGCAGAGCTCCTCCCCAGGACAGGAGGGAGGAGCGGAAGGCAGCTGAGCCCCGTGTGCCGGTCACAGTAACCCCTAGGGCAGATCAAAGGTGACACGTGCTAAATCCTGAGTAGAGATATTTCGTTTTGGGATCCAACCACCTAGCCGTGCCGTACGACGGATAAACCATTCTGAGGATGTTGGGGCTCCTCTTCTGTTCACCTCTTCCTGACCTTCTGGCCACATCTGAGTCACTTCCTGGGATCCATCCCCTGAGGACCAGCCACAAAGCTCAGAAGCCCAGAGGGGCTGTTCTCCCCCTGCAGAGTCAGGTGAGCTGTCTGCACTGAGCCCAAGGGGGCAGGGAGGGGCTCCAAGCCATTGGGTTCAACCCCAGGCCTCCTCCCAACACACCCCTCAGTCCTCCAGAGTGGACCTGATGTGGGGTCACTATGGGCTTCCCCTAGACCCCCCCACACACACACAGACTGAGTAGGGTGCCCAGGCGGTGACACTCACCTAAGGAGACCCCGAGGAGAGTGAGGCAGGCAAGGAGCCAGAGGAAGGCCATGGTGCTGCTGGCAGGGATCATGGGGCTGCTGTTCTGGGGCCCCTTTTACGTCCCCTGGGAGCCCAAGTCCCGCCCAGGCCCTAAGGGCTTGTCTCACCTGCAAGTCCCCTCCCCATCATCAAAAGTGTCCTGCATTGGCGCCAGTATGGATCACCCCAGAGGGAAAAGGGCAAGGACCTATACTTTCCCCATCAGACAGCAATGCCTGGGGAAGGAGCCCAGCTAGGGGCCCTGGAGGCCCTGATACCATCATGGAGGTAGCAGGAGCGCCAGAGACTCATAGATAAGGTAACATCACCCAGATGTTGTGTGTCACCCAGAGCTGAGCGCCCAACACTCAGTCTCCCTGCACACCCAGAGCCAGGGGCTCCCGCTGTATACTATCAGCTCCGGAAAACCCCCTGAGGCAATGAGACACAGACACTCTGCTCCTTAGGAATTGGTCTCAGAACCAGCCCAGACAGGCTACTTTGTCCCACAGGAGGGCAAGACATTGTCCCTGGCCTGAACCCAATTTTTTTTTCTTCGTAATTCCCACTTTGACTCGTCACTGTTTAAAAAGTAATTTCTTTCCATGTGAGGTTTTGATTTTCCTTCACAAACATAAACTGAGGTTACAGGCAGCTGGGGTCTGAAGAGGAGAGAAAAAGACCAGGAAACGAGGGGTAGGGATGTGCCGGGTTTTGTAACTCACGGTCACTCAACAAGCCACAAGGACTCCCACTGAAGTCCATAGCTGAACATTCATTGTTCTGTTGCTGTCATGTACCAGGATCCCCAAGCCAAGGTGGCAGGAGAGATGTCTATGACAACTTTTTATAGTGCGAAACTGAAACAGGGTGACCACGAAGGGCTTTTTACCTTCACTTTAACACATATAGGTCTGCTTCTCTCTCTGAAGCAGGCTACACACTCTTCATTAGCATTTTCACTGATCACCTTTACCATTGATATGCAAAAGCCAGCCAACTGCTCTCAGCTCCAAAAACTGCAGAAAAGAAAAACTTTAAAACACAGTTTAAACTTTCCATTCGTGGGTTTTTACCACCATCCTCAGCCTTTTTTAACCAAAATATCAAACCAAGACTATCAGTGCA
>PVHY01034600.1:0-10333 GCA_004024945.1 Uropsilus gracilis | reverse complement strand
AAAAAAAAAAAAAAAAAAAAAAAAGATGGGGCGACCGAAATCCCTAGATCTAACCATGCCTGATGGCAGCACGACTGCATACATTTTCAGTTTCACAAGACAATTTCTACTTTACGTAACCCGTTTCTCCAACCATCCCTCCAGGCACACCTATGGGGCCTGCTTCTGGTTGGTCCATAACACTATGTTTTCTCTCTTGGAATTTACTTGTCCTGTGTCCTGTCCCCTCCAGGTTAACTGCCATAGTTCCTGCCAGATCACATGACAAAGGCCTGGACAGTCCTTTCTACCTCAGGAGCACAAAGTGCCAGCCCTGCCTCTGCTGCTGTGGTTCTGTACAAAGTACACACACGCCACACCTGCCCTGAGCTGGGAAAGGCACTTACCTGTCAATGGGGTGAATGATGATGGGGATGGTCATCAGCCCTAAGGCGGTGGTGGTCCACTTGCGGATGGCCAGAGGCCAGTGGGTGGCAGTGCCCAAGACGTAGAGAGAGGCGGCACACACGCGGTTGATAGTGAAACCTGGGATGGCCACAGAGGCCAGGGCCTGCCACACGAGAGTGTCCACTACAGCCACGGTCACTCTGGTGCTGCGACCTGCTTCAGGGCTCGGCAGCTGGCAAGACAAGAGACCATCCAGATGGAACAGAGGGAGAAACCTTCTGGACAAGGGGCATGAGGCTGACCAGTGAGGGGCAGTGTGAGACCACACCAGTGGTTGGTTCTAGACTATACCATATTTAGGGTTGGGGGGTGGACTGGGGCGTGGGCGGCCCCAGGTCCATCCTGGTGGAGACTGGACAGTCCTACAAGGGACTTTATGACATCCAGGGTTGTGAACGGAACCATAAAGGGGGTGGACTGGGGTGGGGAGGGATGAGGGGCAGGCTGACACTCACCTCTGCTGCCTTCTTGCCCTTGTCAATGGCATCGCCCAGCACGTAGGAGCTGGACACACCATAGCTCAGCCACACCACAGCTTTTGGCACAAGGGAGCGGAAAGCCTCCCCCACTTCATTGGCATAACCTAGTTGGGAGGCGACATTTAATTCCTGGGGAATGTTGAGGGAACTAGAGTGAGCTGCTTCTAACCCCAGCCTGTTCTGCAGTAACTGGGCAGGTGGCCTCAGACACGTGACTTTACCTCTGCACCTCAGTTTCTCAGTCTATAAAATGGCACCCATGGTGCCCTCCTTGATTCTAGGGCATGATGGGAAAAGCCAGTGACAAAGTGTGCACAGTCACGTCACTCACTTGCCTTCCCAGCAAGGGTTCTGGAAGCATATTCACAGGCAGCAAGGGGGTGGGTACTGGCAGCCAGGGAGACTGATCCAGGGCACTCCGCATGTTGTGCATGGGCACTAGCCAGGCACTCTCCATGTGCCAGGTCTTTCTGTGCCTTGTATTCATCCTACCCTACAACTGTCACCCCATAACCCTGCGTTGATCCCTTTCTGCAGAGGAAACTGGAAGTCAGGCAGCCTCAAGGAGGAGTGCAAATGTCCTGCCTCCACAGCCACTTTTCCTCTCCACGGACTGGCAGAGGAAAAGCCTTCACAAAAGCCTGTTCCTCCTCATAAGGTCCAGCTTGCACCTGGGAGGCCGCACCAGCAGGGCTGAACTGCCCAAAGCTATGTGACCTTGGGCAAGTCTCTAGCCCACTCTAAGCCCAGTCTCCTGACCAGCAGAGTAAGAACAAAAAAATCCTCCCACGTTCTCCAGGCCCCAGACCCGCCTGCAGCGATCTCTACTACCCCAGTCACGTGGCAGGGGGAGAGGGGGTCCACCGTGCTCCTAACCCCTTGCTCACCCAGGTAGCGCACCCACGTGTCTCGAAAAAGGTCGCGATCAGCACCCGGAGGGGGCGGCTCAGACATGTCTCTTTCACCGAGACCCCCCGGTAGACCCCTGCAGTCTGCCCTGTCGCCGCTGCTGCCTCGGCTTCCACCAATGTACCTGCTCGTGGTGGCAGAACCGAATGAAGGTCCTGGACTGAAGGACACCAGTCGTCTCGTCCCTGCCAGCAGGGAGCGTCTGCAAATTCCCCCGCGCACCGAAGCCCCTCTGGTTTGGGAGATCACAGATTCAGTTTTCTTCACATTTTCGCGGTCGGTGCGATCCTCCAGGACTGATTGTAGTTTTGGAGCCAGAGACCCCGGTTCAAATGGAGTAGGTAGGCTACACTTCCTATCTGTGTGACCTGGGCTAAAAACCCGTGGGTCTCTGAGCCTCTTGTCCGTTAGCCAGGGAAGGTGTCAGCGTCCACTCCTGGGACCGCACAGGGATTCACTCTAACGGTCCTCGTTTATTGTGTTTCTTACCAGCAGGACTATTCGCTGGATGGATGACTCCCTGTACCAGCCAGGCATCCCTATTTCCTACGTGAGGAAACAGGTCAAGAGATGGGTCACTCTCCCAGGTCTTACAGCTGCCAAGTGGTGAAGTAAGAATTTGAATCCAGCTGTGTGGTTGCTGATCCCGCCCTCTTAAGGCGACATCAGTTAAATGAGGCTGGGGGAGTGTCTGGGGAGTCCCCTGGCGAGATGGTTGCTTAGACTTGAGGTCTTTCCGGCAACATCTATCAAGTACTGGAAGTACTGGAGTCAAACTGGATCAGTGTGCCCTAGACCCAGCCTCTTTGGAGCTGGAAGGCGAATGAATGAATGAATGAATGAATGAATGAATGAATGAATGAATGAATGAATGAATGAGTAAATGAATGAATTCAAGGAAAATAGGGTCGGAATACAAGACTCCAGGGTAACGGGCAGAACAGAATGAGGGGACTTGGGGGGTTATTGATGAGGTACAGAGGACAAATCTCTCGCCCTGCTGGACTTCAGTTTACCCCTGAGGGCTGAATCCTTGGGCGGGGGAGAAGCATCTGCCAAGTAAAGACAGCCCATTAAGACAGGCAATCTTGGGTTCAAATGCCAGTTCTGCAGCCCATCAGCTGTTAGCCTCTGAGACCCAGCACCCACGTCTGTAAAAATAAGCGAGAGTTGCCAGTATTCACCGTCCGCTTATTTGTGTGGGGCTCTGCACTGTCCTAAGCGCTTTGCTTGTATTATTTCCTTGAAACTCTGCCGCGAGCCAAGGGGATAAACAAGATTGTTAGTGGTACCATTGGAAGCTCATGGCAGAATTGAGTAAATAAAGGGCGGGGAAAAGAAGACCAGTGAGTGGGGGGGGGGGTTCGGTGTTCAGACCTGAGCGTCGCTGTCACTGTGGGGTCGTGGTAGGGCAATACCGCGGCGTTGATCTCGTAGGAAAATGAGATCCCGGCCCAAATTGATCCCCAGACCCTGAAATACCGATTGTGCTAGCACGGAATTCGGAGACGGTCCCTAATGCCACGTGATCGCCTTTCCTCTCGCCTCCCCACCATTCAGGGCCCGCAACAGCCGCGGCGCGCGCTCGCCAGACCTGCACTTGCCAACGCCGCGGAGCCACTCCACGCTCACAGAGTTGTCCTAGTGGGGCGGGGCTTCTGCCCTCACCTGGAAGGCGGCCAGGAGGCCCGTTGGCGACCTTAGCAAAGATGGCGGAAGACAACCCACCATCTGGACCAATCAGGAGGCAAGCTAGCTGTTGGCCCCGAGGGAAAGCGCACGCGCGGGGACGGCCACCATTGGTCTGTGCGCATGCGCCCCGCCCGCTGGCGTAGGTGTTGCTGGACTGCCGAGGCGGAAATTTGGGGTCGTGAGAGGGACGGCGAGGAGCGGGGCCGCGGTCATTGACTTCCATATCTTGCGCACTGAACGTTGCTTTATTCATTGGTTAATTTTCCTAACAGAGCATTGTAAACCAAAGTCGGGATCTTGGCTGGGGGCCCGTGCGGCCTCGGGTCCCTTTCCATTGGCGCCGGCCCAACCCTTATTCCTGCTCCGTCAGCGTCACCAGACCAGCTTCCCTGGCTGGGCCGGGACCTGGATCTGAGGGGAAGGAGTTTCCGCGAGCGCCCAGGTTAGGCTGCTTTCCCGTCTCCTTTGCAACTCAAGACCTATTGTTCTTTTGCAGGATGTGGGATTGAGTTAGGTATTTGGTTGCCTGCAAAGTCCGTGCCCTCCAACTGGTTGCTGAGCTTCCCCCATGGCCACCCCTGCTTAGGTCTGAGAGACTCTCTGTGGTTGTCCCCGGTTCCTGGCTCTGCCAGATCCGGACGGGCTTTTGGTCCCCCCTGTGCGGGCAGGGCAGGCCATAATCCCCTCACAGATGGAAGTGCCCAGGCCCTTGCTCAGGTCAGGAAGGGGGTTGGTGACACATTAGACCCTCATACTGTTTTGTTGTTGTTTTGTCTGGGGTGCTCAAATGAAGGGCTACTTGGTGGAACCCTCAGTGCTTGGCAGAAGCACTGAAGAGGGGAAGGGATGCCTCAGAACTCACTCCCAGCCTCCGTGGCCCTTCATGGAGCTATGATCCCTGGGAGTAATTTCCCTGTGCTTTGTTTGCTTTGGAAGACCGCTGGGTACCAGAGCTCACCGTCTCTGGAAGCTGAGTCACTGTCAATCATTAGAAATTAAAGAGGCCATCAGTGGGACCCAGGAGTTACTGCAGTTCTCAAGATGGAGAAGCCTGCCTGTCTACTCCGGAACGGGAAGGTCTCTGTTGACTTGGGCCACCTCTCAAAACCTGGGAAGAGCCAAAAAGATCCCAGCCCCAGTGATAGAAAGTTTAGGAGAGCCTTTGACCCCCACCGTAATTCTAGCAACAGACTACCTTGCTACTCCTCATTATGATCTAGACTTAAAACATGCTCCTTTGGGAGCAAGTTCCTCCTCTGCAACTGGCTTCCCTGAAGTGTTAGATCTCAGTATCTCCCCTTTTTTTTTTCAATTTCTCCCCTGCTGCCAAGCTATGGTACCCCTCTTCCTATCTTAGCTGCTACTTGACAGGTGAAGTTGGCACAGCTCACAAGACAGATTCTATCATGGGGACTCCTTAGGTATTTGAGAGGCAAGGAGTCCCATTCCTGCAACTCTGCCTCTCTAATTCTGAAATAAAAGTTCCCCAGATCCAGCCTGAGGTCTTTCTTCCAGCCCAGTTTCTCTGGGCTGCAGGGTGCTGGGGAAATGACTGCTACAAGGGATAGAAACTGACAGAGAGACACCGAGGGAGCCAGGCCTGCTGTGGGAGGAGGCATTACTTTGGGGTGTCTGCCCCCAGTTGATTCAGCTTCTCTTCTGAGGCTTTGTCCGGAAGTAGGACCTCCACGGTGAAACTGACCTTCTTGGCATGAATGAAGCTGTAGGTGTTATCAAACCGCAGGACATCTGAGAGGAACACGAAAATCAGTCAGGCAGTTCTGACAAAGCTTATGGACAACAGTGTCTGTTCACTTAGCAACTACCACTGAGTGTGGCAGGCAGTGAGCATGAGGGAGGCATAAGCAATGCTCCTTCACCTTTTGAAATGTAGTCAAGTAGGTTGACAAGACATTCATAGAGAGAAAAAAATAAGAACACATGGAGCCCCAGATTAGTAACAGGTGATTCCACCTGTAACAGCTTAAAAGGAAGAGGTGCCATAAACTGGAAGCATGGGCTAGACCTCAGGGGAGTTGGAGCCGCTATTGCTCCTCATAAGGGGAGGGGGGTTAGAATTAGTAGCAGCAGTTGTTATCCTACAGGCATTGTGAACAATGCCTGCTTAAGTGTCTGGCCACTGGGTTGGTAATCTGTATATATTACTTCATTCCTCAAAATAACTTGAGTTCAGCCTTAGTCTGATTATATATATAAAAAGGAGGTCACTGTGTCACCCAATGAGGAAGTGATAGAGCTGGAATTTCCCTTGCTTCCCCGTTGCTGCCTGATATGGGCCCTGGAAAGCCTGACCTGTTTCTGACGTAAACAGAAATGTAAAATGGACACACTTTGTGAAGCAGGATTTATCCTGCAGAAAGATAAATAGGCAATGATGCCCCGTTGCACTGCTTTTTGCAGTAATAGGATTGGGAAGACTCACATGTTTAAAAGAGAGTAGCTTAAAACAGTTTTGGGGTTTTTTTTTGTTGTTGTTGTTATTTTTTGATTTTTTTTTTGTTTTGTTTTGAGAGTAGGTCTCGCTATGTTGCCCGGGATACCGTGGACTCAAACGATTCCCGGTAGCTGGGATTACAGCCACTCGCCACGGTGCCCAGCTGATTTAAAACAGTTTACACTGCAATCTGTATGATAAAATACTCTGATATGAAAAGAAAGGTTAGCTCCATAAGAAGTGACTGGGAAAACAGTGTATAGTGTATCATTAAACCAAAAAAGCAATCTACAGAACAATTTGTAAACAACTTCTAACATAGATGTGTGTGTATGTACTCACACATGTATATAACATATATAGTATATATGTATCTATATTATATATGTATATATATATATATATATATACGCACACTAGAGGGGGAAATGATTTTGCAACTGGATCTCTTGACCTACAGGTAAATCTTTTCTTTTTTTTTTTTTTTTTGAGACTAGGTCTCGCTATTTTTGCCTGTGGAACCGCAGGCTCTCGTTGCCCAGGGTACCACAGACTCAAGCAATCCCCAGCCTCAGCTTCCCAGGTAGCTGGGATTACAGGCGCACACCACCACGCCTAGCTATTTTTTTGGAACTAGGTCTCGCTACAGGCCCCAGGCGGGACTCGAACCGCGATCCCTAGCCCCTGCCGCTTCATAGGCTGAAGCTTACAGGCACGAGCCACCGTGCCCGGCTAAATCTTTTCTTAAATCCTGACAAATTTCAAAATTCCTTCAATACTGAATTAATGTATCATTCCAGTGAATGTATATGGGTGTGTACATACCCTATATATATGGAAATATAACACTTATAATGGAAAGGAAAATACTTGATAAAGGACTTGTTAGCAGTGGTTTCCTCTGGGGAGAGAAAATAGGCTTGCAGTTGGCAGAGAAATCTTCCAAGCTTTGGCCAAGAAACAGACTTCTTTTAATCAAACCCTTTTTTAGTTGTTCTATTTTTTTTTAAGTTGTTTCTTTCTTTCTTTTTTTTAAAGAAGAAGTTGTTCAAGAAAAGGGAGTGTGGAAAACAAAAGCACCAGCTCTGA
This sequence comes from Uropsilus gracilis, assembly GCA_004024945.1. Taxonomy (NCBI): domain Eukaryota; kingdom Metazoa; phylum Chordata; class Mammalia; order Eulipotyphla; family Talpidae; genus Uropsilus; species Uropsilus gracilis. The sequence continues at coordinate 3,262 of PVHY01034600.1, read as the reverse complement.
CCCTTCCCTCTCCAGGGCCTCTCTCACTTTCCCCACCGCAATACAAAACAAAATCTATATATTTAATCCTCAGAGTTAACCTTTCTTCTCTCCTCTCCCTGAATAAGGTACATAGTTTAGACCTGGGGTAGACAAATCCACCCCCCTTTCTTCATGGTGTGAGGTAAGATGAAGTCAAGACTTTTCTCTCTGAGACAGAGGTCCTTAAAGATCAGGGGCCTCTCCAGAAAGGGGGACACTTCCTATCTAGATGCAGCTTGAGCAAGCGGTCACACTCAAGAGTCTGAACACACTGGGCCAAGAACAGGACTGAGCTGGTTCTGCCCAGAGGGCTACTCTGCTGTCAGAAAACCAGGGAGGGGTTGCTCAGAGGTGCAGGCACAGTGGAACTCATGAAGGGCTTGGCTCATTTTGACAGAACCCCAAGAGCTCACCCCAGCTAGGGCTCTTAACATTTGTAGGGGAATTTGAGGCACCTTGAGAATCGGTCAAAAGCACACAATTCAGATCTGGAGCCCATCACAGGCCCTCTGGGGCAATGCTTTCAGTAGCAGAGGTGCCCTTCAGAAGGAAGGGGAGGGATGTTCTCTCATCTATGTATTGATTTGAAAAAAATCTAAATTAGCAACCTTTTATTTCTCTTGTATTACAGATAGGAAGCTGTCAATTTTTTAATTATGTGTGTAGGTGGGCTATAGTATCTATGAATTCCATTTCAGAATAATAAAGAGAACATCATCTATTTGTTATAAAAGGAAAGTGCTGGGTTTTAAGTTTAGCATCGCTGCTCCGGGGAATCACAGAGCCCAGGTTAAGATCTGCATTAGCCCACTCCCCTCGTTTTAAGGAGAAGGGAAGCAAAATCTAGTTATTTAGAGATACAGATTCTCAAAACAGAATGAATGGCAAGGCCAGATTCAAAAACCAGGTCTTTTGGTGCAAATTTCTTCTCAGCTCAGTGCTGCCTGGCAGAGACATTTAGCCTTTACACAGTACTTCAGGTCTTCTAGATCACATTATGTCCTCCTGACTACATCCAGATCTTTGTATCTCATCTTTTTACACTGAGTTGCCCTCAAGAAACACAAGTTGATAGCCAGGAGTGGTGGTGCATGCCTGTAATCCCAGCTACCTGGGAGGCTGAGGGTAAGGGATCACTTGAGTCCGTGGGTTCGAGACAACCCTGGGCAACATAGCAAGACCTAGTCTCTTAAAAAGAAAAAAAGAAACACGAGTTGAGGGAAAAAAAGTGTGATCGATTCAGACTCTGGTTCTCCTCAGTAATTAAGTCCTTGGCAGTGACCATTGGGACAATGACCAGCGCAGCTTGGACGGCTTAATGTGCTTTTCCCTTGGAGGCGGGCACTCAGTTTTAATTTCTCCACTGGGTGATTATGTTCCACTTTGCAAGGAATCTACTCATTATCGGAGGGCACTGCCCTTCTCTGCAGGTGAGCAGGTAACCGAACACCAGGTTCTCTGGGCTCTGGCTGGACCCTGGCCAACAGCTGATCCCACCTTATTGTCTTTAAAGCTGGGGAGGTGCAGGGCTGTTGTGCTGCCTGTGCTCTGTTGGATACACAAAAAGCAGCTGCCAATCACCACGGCCCTGCAGCAAATTCCATCTAGGAATTTATCCAAGGGGAACTAAAATTCTAGGGTTTGCACACCTAAACCTAAAGATGTTCAAAGATTCCCAGTTCCTTCTTGGGCTGTTTCAGATACTATGGGGGTGGGGGTTATCGGACAATGCTAGAAAATGGGTTGGACTCTATACTGGCCATGTGATCTTGGGTAAATTACCTCCTGGCCTGGGACTCCAGTCTGTCATGTCAGGGCCCAATCTGATCACCTCTTTTTTTTTGTTTGTTTTTGTTTTTGTTTTTTTTTGAGACTTGGTCTCTCTATTTTTGCCCGTGGAACCGCAGGCTCTCGTTGCCCAGGGTACCACAGACTCAAGCAATCCCCAGCCTCAGCTTCCCAGGTAGCTGGGATTACAGGCGCGTGCCACCACGCCCAGCTATTTTTTTGGAACTAGGTCTCACTACAGGCCCCAGGCGGGACTCGAACCGCGATCCCTAGCCCCGGCCACTTCATAGGCTGAAGCTTACAAGCACGAGCCACTGTGCCCGGCCCTGATCACCTCTTAATCTGTGACTAAGAGCTCCTGCACCAGGACTTTAAGGTCAGCCCGGTGGTTGTTTTATCGTTTGATGTCTACACAAGCTACTTTGTGGGAACAATAAGCTCCCTTTTCTGTACCTCAGCAAGCCCTGCCCATTAAAATAATTCAAGCTCATATGGATGCCATCCTCTATCCCCTGTGGATGACAGAGCCTTGTTCTCCCTGAGCACATAGTATAGGCCTTCTCCCCAGGGACTTGGCTGCTTGCTAACAAGAGCACTTCTCCCCAGGGAGCCGTATCACAAAGTATCGGTGAGGAGGGGGCAGTAGAGATTGAAGGCTTCCTGGGGTGTGGGGGAGGACACAGTCTGAGGTTGGGGTGACAGTGTGAGTAAGCACAGAGGCAAAGACTTCTGTGGGGTTCATTTTGATCTGGCAATGCTGCTGCAGATGTGGGGCACTGGGCTTCTCCCAACACCAGCTTTTTCTTCAAGAAGGCCCTTCTCTGGGTCTTGCCCTAGCAATAGTAATGGCTACGTGTGGTGCATGTTGCATTATACTAGGCATTATAATAAGTGTTGTACAAGCCTTATCACACTGAATTATCATGTGTCCTCATGAGGTAGAGAATTTGATCCCCAGTGGAGCTGTCAGTACACTGCAACTCAGGGAAGCTGACTTGCCTAAGGGCTAGTCAGTATCAGTCAGTCCAACTCAACTCAGCGCTAAAGCCCTTGCTCTCAGTCATTTTTCCTACCTGGTACCCTGCTCCAGTAGGAGCTAGAGAGACAAAACCCAGAAGGTTTCACTCATATGTCAAATATAGAGAAACCAAGTCAGACAAAACCAAGTCAAAACAAACCTTGGAATTCTGATTGCAAAACTGAGACTACCAGTGGGGGAGGGGAGGGTGGAAAGTAGAGGTGGGATAGGTCCAGTGGACAATGGTGGACATCGGGTGCCTGGGCGATGGGTGTGATGTGGTAACATCTGACTGAAGAGGGCATCCTCTCTTTCTGAATCATATGCACTACTGCAAACCAATATTACCTTCATTTTTAGAAATTATGAGAGAAAGGGGAACTGGGGGTGTGGTGGGGGTTTTGAGTATGTATGTGGGGGGGTTTCAGCTTATAC
>PVHY01034599.1:0-10356 GCA_004024945.1 Uropsilus gracilis | reverse complement strand
TCCTCCTGGCCTTTTGTTTGTTTTTCCTATGTCCCATATATTAGTGAAACCATTTGGTTTCTGTCTTTTTCTTTCTGACTTGTTTCTTCTAATATTTCTTCTAGGTTCATCTATATTATCATAAATTCATCAAATGTGTCATTTTGAACTGATGGGTAATATTCCATTGTGTATATAGACCACAGCTTTTTCATCTATTCATCTGTTTGGGGACATTCGGGTTGTTTCCAAGTCCTTGCAATTATAAACAATGCTGCAGTAAACATCCGAGCACAGGTGTCCCTTTGTATAAGTATTGAGGTCTCCTTTGGGTAGATTCCCAGAAGAGCGATTGCTGGGTCAAGTGGTAGTTCCACGTTCATTAGTTTGAGGGTCCTCCACACAGCTTTCCATAGTAGCTGGACCAGTTTACATTCCCACCAGCAGTGTAAGGGTGTTCCTTTCTCTCCATATCCTCAACAGCACTTCTTGTTGCCCATTGTTTTGTTTTGTTTTTTTCCTTGATGTGGGTCATTTTAACTGGTATCTCATTGTGGTTTTGATTTGCATTTCCCTGATTGCTAGTGATGTTGAGCATTTTTTTCATGTGCCTGTTGGCCATCTGTATTTCCTCTTTGGAGAAGTGTCTTTTTCTTCTCTGCATTTTTTAATTGGGCTTTTGCCTTATTTTTGTTAAGTTGTGTGAGTTCCTTGTGGATCTTTGTTATCAGACCTTTATCATTTTTGTGGAGGGCAATTTTTTTCCCCATTTGGTTGGGCTTCTTTTTGTTTTGTCTGTTGTCTCTTTTGCTGTACAGAAGCTTTTCAGTTTGATGTCGTCCCAGCTGTTTATGGTTTCCTTCATTTTTTTGCCAGCTGTAGATATGTTCACACAAATTTCAGAAATTCTTAACACTCATTTCATGGTTTTTATAATCTGTATATAAATCTCATTCAATGACCAGAATTTGTTTTATATTGGTTCACTTTTTTGTTTGTATTGATTTGTTTTGAGGAAATAGTAAATCGCAACTATTAATTAGAAACCAATGTTTGGGAACACCATTTGACTCCATTTCTCTCCTGATCAGGGAAGTGATCTAGGGAAGGGAGGGGCCTTTCCCATGCCCTTCGATGAGTAATCCAACTTTCCATGTCTATATATATAATATATATATATATATATATATATATATTATATATATGCTCTTCTTACCCAAAAAAGCAGATTATGCTTCAGAACACATGATGGACAGGTAACCTTCTCTGTGATTCTTAAGATCAACTCCAGTAGCTTCCACCTCACTTCATCAATAAGTAGAAACAATAAAATTAATCATAACAAATTTCATTACTATAGTAGCAGTGTTATCATAGAAAAATTGTTTCTATATGTACTTTTTATTAATAGTTTTATTGTGATTAATTCTTATAGTATACAATGACATTTGTAATCATATGTGTACAGTTGGTATTTTTCAGTATATTCATAAGGTTGTACAGATATTGCCATGATGTATATTAAAAACTATTCCCCCCCAAAGAAACATATCCACTATCAGACTATCCCCATATATGGTTTCCTACTCTCCAGTCCCTGTAACATGAAGAAATCACTAATTTATTTCATCAACTTTCTATCTCTATGGGTATGTCAATCCCAGGCATTTCCTGTAAATGATACTGCACAAAATGTGGTCTATTGTGATTCATCTTCCATGTAGGATAATGTTTTTGAAGTTCATCATGCTACAGCATGTATTAATATCCCCCATTTCCTTTTTGTGACTAAATAATAATCTAGATTAGAAATGTACCACATTTTGTTTACTCATCACTTCTTGATAGACAATAGGTTTTTCTACTTTCTGGCTATTATGAATAATGCTGGTATGAATAACTACAGATCAGCTTTTGTGCAGATGAACATATTATCATTTATTTCTCATGGGCATATATTAATAGTAAAATTGCTGGATCATACGGTGATTCTATGGAACACTACTGTTCTACCTGCCTAAAGTCCTTGATTCTTCTCTCTAGTAGCAGCCCTTCCTCCCAACCTCCATTTTTCTATATAATTTCTCTCCCTTTGACTCCAGTCTTGGTAAAGATGTCAGGTAATAGATCAGGATCTCCCCTGAGAGTCATTGATATTGAATTCAGCCCTCGTCGGCCAGTCACTTTCTGACCTTTCTAGCTCAGAACTGCACCTGTGCCTTGAAGAGCTGAGTTCCATCCTTACAGTAAAGTCTCTGGCTTTGATTTTTTTCTTAAACAGGCCAGAGATGTTGTTTCTACTTACACCACCATTACCCCCATCGTGAACATTTTCTTTGGACAAATAAAAACGCATACCTCTAAGTCAATCAACTCAAATCCCCCTCCTCCCTTGCCCAAATCCATCATCCAAGAGAGAAGGAAAAGTGCCCTGCTCTATGCTGTGTTCTTAATGCTGTGTTCCAAGAAACAGGGCAAGTCCTCAATTCACTCGTGTCCCCCAAACAAAGACTCAACCACAGACAGCTGCAATGGCACCTCTTTGTTGGTCAAATTCGAATCCGGGGCTTTCATAGCTACATGCTTCCTGCTCTTTCATATAGATGACAAGAACACAGTTAAAGCAAACGAAAGCTTCATGTGCCTTCATTGTGTGTTAACCCACAGGCGCGCGGAAGCATCAGACTCTGTAATACTTCATTGTATTCACTTCATACCCAGGACTGAGGTGCTGTATTCTCTTCTTTCCAACTGTGAGGGAGGACAAAACACACAGGGCATTTAAAGAGAAGGTTTTCTTGAGGCTACTGAAATAAGGAGAATGCTTGTCGATGAGCTGTAGCTCAAAGAAAAGGACAGAAAGTTGTGGCTTGTAGAGGGAAGGAGACGAGGCAGAGAAGAGGAGTGCCTCACAGAGTTATAAGGGAAGGGTGGGCCTTTGTGGCTAGCTTTTTCCTGAAACAGTAAAAGCTAGGGAACACTGAACTTTTTCTTTTTCTTTTTTGAGAGCAGGAGGTCTCACTATGTTGCCCAGGGTAGTCTTGACCCCATGGACTCAAGCGATCCCCAGCCTCAGCCTCCCAGGTAGCTGGGATTACAGGTGCATGCCACCACACCCGGCAGGAACACTGAGCTTTTAATGTGTCCGCTTCCCTCCTTTCCATCCTTTCTTCCTTCTGTGGATGATCTTAGAGGCCTACAATATGGCACAGAAAACCAACGTCCAAGCCACCGGCTTTTGAGAAGAGACTGGAGGCCGGGCTCTCCAATCAACCTCCCTGAGGGTGAGCCCTTGGGCTAGACTTAGGACTGTTCTTTGAATGTACGTTGGAAGAGCTTGCTTGGCTGCTTTCTGATGAATCCTGGTGTAACTCAAACCTGGGTTTGAGCTGCCACAAGACTGAGTGGCCCTGGCTCCTAACTGTGTTTCGCCACGTTGTCTTCTTCCTTGGACACCTTTTGTTTCAGCAGCTGAGACATCCTCTCGAGGACAGCGAAAGCTCTTCTGGGCCTGGGCTCTGAAATATGACTTGTCAGCTTATGAAAAGTCTCTCGTTTCTTTTTCCCTTTTAAGTCGGATTTGAGTGTTTCTGCTTTGCCATTTTATTTTCGATACACGGTTCTGTGACCACTCTCTGATTGCCACAAACTGAGGCAGGAAAAGGGTGAGATGTCAGGACCACCCCGTTGTGATCTCCCCCCCCCTCCCCTCCCTCCCTCTCCCTTCGTCCCTTCCTTCCATCTTTTCATTCTTTCTTGCGTAGTTTTGTTCATTCAGGAACTATTTATTGAGTATTTTTATGCTGGTGTCAGGCTCCGGCTGGCAAGGACCTTGAGCAAGTAGATTGAGTGTCTCAGCCTGCACAGCCTGAGGGACTGCTTGGTTTTGAGGCCAACTCAGTCTCTTAACACCTCTCCCTTAGTGTCCCCGTTCCCAGGCCAGCTTCCCTCTCCGAGTCCCAGTGTCCTGTCAATGCATGTGCATGGGGCTGTGCTTTCCCACCATCTCCCAGGGAGGTCTAGGGCTCTTTCCAAGGAGTTTGTTGAAATTGTGAATGAATCACATGAGAGGATGCTGGAGGGTTTGACAATCCCTGCCGAGATACACGGCGTTCTTTAATAGAGGTGGTCTACTTTCTCTTGACTTTACCGAAAGTGGTATTAAAAGCAGCGCCAACATTGTCTCTAGCCCCCTCTTTCACTAGGTTGGGTGCATAAATGCCTGGGTTCCAAGAATTGAGTGACTCTCTGCTCCCTTATTTATCTTCTTCAATAATCTGCCTCATGGAAATGCTTGATGAATGTGTGCTTTGGTAGCTAAGACTTTCTATTCATGTGTCTATCTCCCAAAATTCCCTTTACACCCATTAGGTGCAGATCTTTCTAGGTTTGAGGAACAGTGGTGAATTAGAATTGCAAGTAGTGTAATTACAGTAGTGTAAGAATTAGAATTGCAAGAATTATTAGACAAAAGCTGTGCTTCAGCAGAAAACTCTGTTGGTCTTACGTCCTTCCAGGGTTAAATCACTCTGATCCAGTGGGAGTTACAATTCTGTTAACTGTAACTAGCCCTTAGCAATGCAAAAATAATCCTCTCTATACCTATGCAGAACCTTTCCAGTGAGCTCCAACTCACTTTCATTCCCCATAGTAGCAGCATCCAGATTTACCTCCACCTCAACATTGTTCATCTAACATATGTCCTTTTTTGGTGGTGGCTTTAACATATCTCTAGCTTCCTCTTAAATGAATTGGTAATAATAATCCATAACATCGGTTCAGGTATAACTGCATCTATATGAGGACCGTCATCTGGCCTATGTTTGAAAATTGCTCAGGCCTTTGGAGCACGCGTCTCCCATAGGACAGTTCAGAGGAATATAGTTTAGCGGAGGGTTTATAGTTAGACTCCTTGGGCTCAAGAGCTACACAACTGAACCACTTTCTCTCTCCCTAGGCTCTGTGACCCAGGACGTGCTTCTTACCCTCTCTGTGCTTCAGAGGACATAACAGTGCTTATTCCATTAGGGTCTCATAGCTACTGTAGAAGCTCATCAAACAGTAGGTGATGGATAGCAATAGCTATAAATACAGTAATAGAGTCAAAGCTCAAAGAATGCCAGTCCCTAATGTTATTATTTAATAAGGAGAAATAAGAGACTATCCTGGCCCCATTAAATCTTAGCTGGTTAAAGACAGAAAGAAAATTTTACTAGTCATGAGTCTCAGTTATTCACAGCTGTAGTTCCATTTGTAGGGACAAAAGCAGATAGAATCCCGCTCACTTGGGAGCCTATTCTGCAGTCCTGCCAGTCTGAAAACAAAGCCTTGATGTCTCAGCCCAGAGGTTTCAACCCCAGGCTCTTGACTGACAGGCTCCAGGCCCTTCCTGCAGCTCTCTCACATCTAGACACCCTCCCCCCGCCTCTCCCAGGGTTTCTTACACATTCCCAAGTCAGAGAACTCTGTTTCTGACTTGTAACAGAAAATGGGATGAAGGCACAATTATCAGGGTCATTTCTGTTTTTAGAGATCCATTTCCAAGGTACCAATTTAGAATCCCTTTCCGGCCAGTTCCTACTAACATGTTTTCTGTGACATTTTTGGTTTTTCATGACCTCCCACTCACCATCTCCATTTTTGGCCAGATGATATCATACCTCCTTAATGGGTATCATTGATTGGATAGCTGGAAGAAAAGAGAAAAAGGAGGATAAAGAACCTAAAAAAGTGGAGATGGGAAAGCGTGTCAGACTGACCTATGATTCCAAATGGGGGAGGAATGGTTTTTATCTGCACAAACATGAGGATTTGTAAGTTGTACCTACATGGAAGGTTCTGTGTCTTATGGGAGTAATCATAGTGACTGGGAGGTTTTTCTTAGGGGGATATTTGTGTGTGCGCGTGGGCGTGCGTGTACGTTTGTGTGTGTGTGTGTGTGCTACTTTCGATTTTTCTACATCAGAGCTGAAAGAAATATTGATGCACACTTTCACTCCTGAGTGGACTGTTTTTCTACATGCTGTCTGCATGGACAAAAACTGAAAATGACACTCACTTCCCCCCTCATAGTGTCAAATGACTTAATGATGAATTCATGGACCCTTAAAGGTCAAGTTAAGTAAACATTCGAAGCATATACAGCTCTTAAATTCCTCTGGGGGTCTGACTGCTCTTAGCTACTTAAAAAAGCTCAAGATTAACCCAAACTTAAGACACACTGCTTTCAAGGATTTAAAAAATGCAATAATTTTATCATTTCTTTGCAGCAGGCAAGAGGGACAAGCAAGGGCTGAAGGGATATTTGACTCAACTTTTGTTCCTTCTCTTCTCTAAGGCTTGACGAGAGGGAGAGTCTTTCGGACAGGGAAGGAGACTGATGGCAGGGAGCCGCCGGGTGTGATCATTGCAATTTCACAGGCCAACAAGAGACCACTTTTTAAAGCTCAAGGCTATTCAGGGCCATTTTTTTAAAAATGAAGAGAAATGGGCCCATCTTCCTTGGACAACTAAGCCTTCAAGGTCAACTGGTTAAGTGATGTGGACCAAGTTCATTCACGTGTTAGAGAATGCTCTGATTATTTGAAGTGTTTGGAGGCATTTGTTCTCCAGTGGGACTGAGAAGTCACCACAGTCAAGCTAGCATGACTTATTGTGTAGGGCACAGGGGAGAGAAACTATCTTCCCCCTCCATAGCATAAATGGTTGTATTCATTCTCCCCACTTTCAGGCTGCAGCCTGCTCAAAAGTGGATAACATATAGAGGACAAAAGGAGGGAGTGTCCGTTCATTGTCCAGTTTGATTCTTTGGTAGACAGGAGAGATATATTTAAATATTTTAAAACATGTATTTAGAAAAACTTTAAAAAGGAGGTTGCTTTTGACCAAGGGATTTTATAGTTAGCAACTGTTTGCCTCTGATTGATTCAATAGACTCTCTAGGGCTAGGCCGTGGCCATTGTTAATTTTACAGAGTTCTCCAAGGGATTCTAAGGTGCCATCAGAACTGGAAGTCACCAGGTGTAGAGTTAGAAATATCTAGATTTTACATACCATTTCACTATAAATCACTTCACCTCAAACCCTGATCTGCAAGGTGGAGACATGTGGCAAATGTATTAGGTCTCAAGAAATCTGAAAAAGAAAGCAGGAAGAGCACACTCCTGAAATCATATGTTAATCCTTCCCCTTCCTTCAATGGACATCCTCTCCCACAAAGAGTTGTAAAAGTGACAAATGTCTCATTACCATATTCAAATGTAATGAATTTAAAATCACTGGGTTTTTAAGATGATTAATTCTGACCAAGCATTTTCCCTCTTTGCGGAGTGAAGAAAATAATTAATTTCCAGTAAGAAGCTGATTCACAGTCTGCGCACACGCAAAGGTTTCCTGGCTAGACCCAAAGCAAAGGCTCAAGCCATCTTGGCTGCCTGCCTATTCACCCGTGGGATTATTCTTTGCAAACAGACGGGCCACAGCAAGGCGAATTCATGCCGCTTGAGACAATTGTCCTTATCACCATGCATCTTCTGGGAACACTCCCCCCCTCCCTGCCACATGTGCTCGTTCTCCTTTTGTGATAATACGAGGAACCATTTTTGAGCGCTTCTCTGTGCCAGTCAATCTGTGGTAATTATTGTACATATATTATTGCACTTAACCCTCACAACAGCTCACGAATCAAGTATATTATCTGCACTTTACAAATGAGAAAATAGGCTCAGAGGCTCAAAATCTGCCCATACGCGTAGAGTTAGTATGTAGCACCCGGATTTGAAGTGCCATCTATCTGGTTCACCCATCTTACCAAGTTTTTCCTTCTAGATCAAGTCAGAGCGCCAGCAAAGTCTTCTCTCAGAAAACTTAGACTTTGCATTTCTATGACTACGATAGCTGTCATTTCTTGCAGGATCACCAGGCACAAGAACTTTATATATCTTCTTTCCTTCGAGCCATCTCTTTTCAACTTTCCACAGATATTTTTAAAGATTTTTAAATGAGTGAATAATTCTGTGTTCAAAATTATGTACTTGAACTTGCATATGTATATCAGACTAATTTCCCACACTGTTTGCTGCTCCACCCCTTCCCCTGCTCATAGGAAACGTGACAGTTCTAAGAGCCGGTCAAGTTACCTCCTATACCCCGGTCACCTCTGCGGTGTGTTCTTTCAACGCACCTTTCCTTCTCCCTGCTCATTCTTCAGAGCTCACTTTCTCTTGGCGTTCAAAGATGGTTTTGCTTGTGCTGTAACAGAACTGGTCCTTTTCGTAGCACCCAGGGTGTATTTTCTTTCTTTTTTTAAAAAAAAATAATTCATTCATTTTTATTTTTCTTACTGTTTGCTTACATAGCTCGTGTTTGCAGGCCTGGTCCTCCCCCTCCTCCCTCCTCCCCTCCCCCTTGTCACTGCTCTGGTCACTCCAGTTCCTTTCTCCTTGTTAGTTGTTGGCTGATGACTGTTGTTAGTTGTTGGCTGATGACTGGCCCGTTGGCCTCTGTTCTTTCTGAAGCACTGTCCTCCTGGGTGAGGTCCCGCCTTCCTGGGGGACTGCAACCTGGCTGACCGGTTCTCCATGAATACCCGGAGGGCACGTGGCCCTTCTGAGCATGTCGGCGAGCCTCCTGTGGGTCCGGTGTGTGGGGTGGCGCCCCCCATTTCCCACTGACCCTTCTTTGTGGCTCTGCTGCCCCGCTAAGATGGGGGAGCTCTTTGCTCACGTTGAAGTGTCTCCGGGTGGGGCGTTTAGCTCCAGCACCAGAAACGTTAGAGTTTCCTGGTGACACGTCTTCACTCTTGTCCACAACTGTCCTGTGTCTCGGAGCTCTGATCCTGCTCTTTGCGGGCAGGTGATGGGTGTGTTCGGGCCTCTGTTTCTCTGTCTCTTCACGTATATCTGATCTGAGCTGTTGCTTTTCCCCTTCAAGCAGAAGAATGGCTGAAGTGGGAATGAACCAGAGTAGTCGCCCCTCACCTGCCCCGGCTGTGCTCTCTGTGCAAGAGAATGCTCCTTCCCTGTGCCTCTCCTTCCATCTGCAGAACCGGTAGTGGGTGGGGACCCTCCCACCCAGACATGGAGGCTAAGAGGGGTGGAGCCCAGCCGCATGGAGGTAGCCGGGTCTCTCCAGCTTCCCCCAAAAGGGAGCAGCTTACACACTCCCCATGTGTCCCCTGTGCAAGAGAGGGCCTCAGGGTGTATTTTCAGTGGCATTTCTTGGCTCTTCTCCCCTGTGATGCCATGAGCTCCTATGTCAGGACTGATGCATCAGCGTAGTCAGTGTGCACAGCGGAGCCCCGGGAAACCCATTGTTTCCGTAAAGGAGTTATTTCCAGCTTGTGTAAAACACTAAATCACGTGGACTGTAACTCATCTCATACTTCAAATCCCTGCGTTGGCGGCCTCGGTGACGTGGAACCAAAATCTACTCGGGACAAATAGTCAGAACGTGTAGAACCATGTACTTAGTCAATGACACTATCTTTTCTTTTTCAGTGATTAACTTTCCCTGGGCCAGGCCAATTCTGCCTTTTATCAGGCAGAAATCTCAGCGAACATCACTTTGCGTCAGCTTTAGAGACAGAAATAGGGAACCACTAGAGTGATTAAATCAACAGCCTCACTCCAGATGTTCGGTCCCTCCAGAAAACACAGTTTCAACCTATGGAGTGAATGTTAAGGTTGGAAGCAGCATTTCTGCTTAAAAACAGCACAGCCAAAGAGGGATACTGTCCCGCAGGAACTAGAGCAGCATCTTTATCTGACTGTAAAAACTGTGTTTGCTCCAACCCCCACCCCGCCCCTCAAGGCATCAAAGAACACTCTTTAACGAAAAGAGTAATGATCAATTTTCCCAGCACCATTTATTGAAGAGGCTATCCTTGTTCCAAGGTAAGTTTTTCACACCTTTATCGAAGATTAGTTGACTATAGATGAGTGGTTTTATTTCAGGGCACTCAATTCTGTTCCATTGATCTGACTGTCTGTTTTTGTACCAATACCATGCTGTTTTAATTATTATGGCTTTGTAGTATAGTTTAAAGTTTGGGATTGTAATACCTCCATTCTCTTTTTTTCTGGTCAGGAGGCTTTTGGATATTCCGGGTCTTTTGTTATTCCATATGAATTTCTGTAATTTTTGTTATATCTCTTTAAAAAATGTCATTGGGATTTTTATTGGGATTGCATTGAATCTATATATTGCCTTTGGTAAGATGGTCATTTTGATAATATTAATTCTTCCAATCCATGAACAGGGAATGTCATTCCATTTTCTTACGTCTTCTTCTATCTCTTTTAGGAGTGTTTTAAAATTTTCTTTGTATAATTCTTTCACTTTTTTTGTTATGTTTATTCCCAAATATTTAATTTTTTT
>PVHY01034598.1:0-10344 GCA_004024945.1 Uropsilus gracilis | reverse complement strand
GCATGGTGCTTCTGGCCTGTGTGGGGGTTGCTGGGCTGCTGCCCAGGCTTCCTTGCCCCTAGACCTGAGAGCTTAAGACTTGATATCTCTGGGAACTCTGTTAGCAGGCTAAACAACCTAACCTATGCTGTACCAAATTCTTCTGGAGAGGAGAAATGCTGCCTCCCATGCTGGTGGGGAAGGGGAACAAAGCACACTTCCCTGAGCCTCCTGCTGTCTCCGAAGCCTCCCTTGAGCTGGCCCAAACTCTTCCAGAGATGAGAAATGCCTCCTGGTTGAGTGAGAAACAAAGCACACTTTCCCAAGCCTTGTGCTGTCTCCTCTCAATCTCTATTTTAAAGGTGTGTGTGTCTCTCTCTCTTTTTTTTTTTTGACTAGGTCTCGCAATTTTTGCCCGTGGAACTACAGGCTCATGTTGCCCTGGGGTACTACTGACTCAGGCACTCCCCAGCCTCAGCTTCCCAGGTAGCTGGGATTATAGGCACGCACCACCACGCCCAGCTATTTTTTGGGACTAGGTCTCCCTGTGTTGCCCCGAGTGGGACTTGAACCGCGATTGCTAGCCCTAGCTGCTTCATAGGCTGAAGCTTACAGGCACGAGCCACTGTGCCTGGCTTAAAGGTGTATCTCAAAAGTAAATTGCAGATGATTATGCTTTGAGATGGCTTTTCAAGTACTCACAAAATGAAGTTAATATGCTGTGTCAGATGTGACCTCAGCTCTTTAATCCCAAAGGATTTGAGATTGAGTAATCTAATGAAGTCAGCTCAAGTTTTGGAACTAGACCATGGGCAAATCACATGCCTCCCGGTTTCCTCATCTGTGAAATGGAAATAATATTATCTCATGATATTATTGATAAGTCTTTTTTTTTTTTGAGACTAGGTCTCGCTATATTTTTGCCCATGGAACCGCAGGCTCACGTTGCCCTGGGGTACCACAGACTCAAGCAGTCCCCAGCCTCAGCTTCCCAGGTAATTGGGATTACAGGCATGCACCACCACGCCCAGCTATATTTTTTTGAAACTAGGTCTCGCTACATGCCCCAGTGGGACTCGAACCACGATCCCTGGCCCCATCCGTGGCTCCCTAGGCTGCCGCTTACAGGCATGTACCACCATGCCCGGCCTTTAATGATACGTTTAAATGAAATGTGATATATAAAATGCCTGGCACTTATTAAGCAGTGAGTAATTGGCGACTCATTCTGAAAGGTAGGGAGTCATTCTTTTATTTTTTATGCTGGTATGAACACTTTTTTTTTAACCTTTAAACAAATGTATTATTTTATTGCAGCAACGTGGCATTATAACATTGCACTAGTTTCAGGTATACATCATTAAAAATCAACATGTGTATATACTGTATAACTTAAATTAAGCATTACAAGCCCAATTTCGGTTAGCTGCCACTTTAAGCTAAGTCATTGAATTTTACTGAATTTCACTTTCCTTCTTTACCTGTGAAATGAGATAATAATACTACCATGCACAGCAATTATAAAGATGAGACATGCATGGTATACATAGCAGGTAATTAATACATAACTTATGTAGCTATTAGGTTAAGAATGGAGACTTAAATTAAAAAAAGAATGGAGTCTATGTGAATTCTTTGACCACTTTCTCCCCCAAAGCCCTTTCATGGCTTAAAGGTTCTAAGAAAACATTTGTGCTGTCAATAAATGATAAATGTACTTTATAGGTAACCATATTCTCCCAGATGAGGACCTGGCTGCTTTTCACTGGAGCCTCTTGGGACCAGAACACCCCCTTGCATCACTCAAGGTAACATGCCCCATTTCCTGCCTATGCAACTATGCTGAAAGAACATCAGATTTTGATTGGCATTTTGTTGGAATAATTATCTTTCATTAGTTTAAGCTATTTCAGATACAGATAAAAACCTGCAATTGTAGGTTTATTATTATTATCTTATTATCTTAAAGATCCATATAAATCTATGGAGAAAAATACTAATACCCTAATAAATAATAAAATGATGAACAAAGGATTGAAGCAGACAAATCACAAAAGAGGAAATAAAGTAACCAATAGTGTGACTAGCTACTAAGATACTATCATATCTTAAACCTAACAGGTTAGCAAATATTGGGAAATAAACCCAATCCCATTGAGGCTGTGGTGAAACTGACAGTCTTGTATGGTATAGTGTAAGTAAGGTGGTATAGTGTACATTGTTGATTCTGTTGTATTATATAGCTCTTTCATTTTCATAGGTGAAAATTTCCCCTCTCAAGTTTCTGATATTCTTTCCTGGCTCAGCTCATGAAATGAGAAAATTGAAGCAGGGAAAACAGACCTTTTAATAAGTCCTACCCCTCATCATCTCACCTGCAGATATCTGTGTGTCTACATGCTCTGCCTGCCTCCACTTAACTATGGATGGCTTATCCGTGTTCTTACCTATAACCAATCCTACCACTTATATTCTGCATTCTATCCCCTGTTGCCAACTTAAAGGCATCACTTCAGCAAGGTTCATCTCTTTTTTGTATATCATCAGTTTTTCTTTCCTCATTGACTTTCCTATTAGGCACATAAGCGTGCACCATCTTTTTTATTTTTCTAAATTCTTTTAATCTCTTACATAGGTAAATGGTTACTGGGATGCCTTCCCTCCTCCACCAACCCCCCCCCCCCCACACACCTCTTGTGTTCATTAAGTCTCTACTCTCATTGTTCCTTTTTGGCTTATGTTGAGTTCATTTTTCCATTGGTCTCTTTTTCTGTGGCTGTGTTCATTTGTCGAATGAGGGACTGTGTTCCTGGGAAACGGCACATTGTGCTTTATCGTTTGTAGTCTTAGCTTTGTATTGGGCAGCCAGTCCATGCTCATTTGGGGTCTATCGATGTCTTCTTCTTGCTCTCCAGTATGATCTCCTTGCCATTCCATTGTCTCTGCACTCCCTTTCTCTGACCTCTGGCTTTGGGGATCCTTCCCTCTAGCCATTGTCAGTGAAAAGGTTTCTCGATGAAGGCAGGCATCCACTGATGCAGGTCATCTCCTCTTCGTCCGTTTGCAGATTTGCTCTGAAGCCAATGCCCTGATTCTGCAGTCCTCCTCTCCCAGGGCTTGGGATAGGTTCCATGTTTCCTTGGGTGGCATGTTCCACATGGGGTTTTGATTCATCAGCTTCCGGTGAAGCCATAGATGCAGTTCTGATAGGTCTTTATCACAGTTGTTTCTCCATTCCAGCATGTACTATCTTTCTGAATGATCCTTGTCCTGTCCCCACACACACGTATGGGCAGGCTCTTTTCTGGTCCCTCATCTGTTCTGTTTCTGTGTGCCACGTTTATGCTATTATTTCTCCTGAGATCTAAGTGGAGTGAGAGTGAAACAGCAAAGGGTTCATTGCCCCCATTCCTGGACCATGGATGGGTCCAGTCTTGCCCGCTGCTGGTCCATTCCAGGGATCCCGGCCGGCCCCTGCGTCCCCCTTACCCGCCAGCTCAACGGCAGAGGGACCCAGTGGGTGCTGTATGGTTGCTGAGTGGGTGCAACTGCCAGCCTAGGTACTCTAGCAGCTGCTGGGGCCTGCTGGTCAGGGCAGGTGTGGATCCTACATGCCAAACTGGTCGAGCTTCTCAGACCAGTTCCTAGGCCCCACCAGCAGGAGGAGCCTAGTAGCATGTACCATCTTAAAAAATAAAACACCTGCTCTTGACCTCACTTCCTCCACCCAAATTACTGCTCCACATTTCTAATTCCTTTGTAGCAACCTTTTCTAGAGAGTTGTCTGTATTTCAGCTGTTTACTATCCTTTTTCTTTGTCCTTTCTTGAACTTTTCTGAAATTGCTCTTGATAAGGTCACCAGTGACCTCTATGTTAATAAATCCAGTGCCTAGCTGTGAATTTTGATCTTGCTTGACCAATCAGTAGCATGTAATCTAGTTACTCACTCTTCCTTAGAATATATCCTCTACTTGACTTTAAAATCACTCTTCTGGTTTCCTTCCTGTTTTACTGGCTAAACAATCCTCAGTCTCCTTTGCCACTTTATTGCTTTCTTCTCTAATTAATGTTAGTGTTCCAGAGTTTTATCCTGGGTCCCTTCTCTTTTCTGTCAACACATAATACCTTCGTGATTGATTTCATCTAGTCTCATAACTTTAAATACCATCTGTACATTAGTGACTACAAAATATATGTATCCAGCTTTAACCACTTTCTTGAACTCCAGATTCTAACGCCTAGCAGCCTATTGAACATCTCAAAGTTTGTTGACATAGAAACTCCTGTTCTTTCCCAAAAGCCTGTTCTTTCTATAACCTTCATATTTTCATTAATGGCAACCCTATTTTCTAGTTGCTCAGGCTAAAAACCTTGGAATGACCTTGGAGTCATCTTTTAATTATCTATCTCAAGCACTCTAACTCACTCATTTTCTGTCAGCAAATACCACCTGTTCACCCATTCAAATATATCCACTTACCATTTTCAATGCTACCATTCTTGTCAAGCCACTGTTATTTCCTGCCTAGATTATGATAACAGTTTCTAACTGTTGGTCACTGCTTGTCCTAATGTATTCTTGTAACAGCCAGTGTGAGCCCTTAAAAGGACTCAGATCATATCGCTTCTCTATTTAAAACCCTCCGGTGACTTTTTATGTCACTCACCGAATCTTCAGTATGGTCTCCCAAACCCTCCACAGTAAGTCCTTACTTAACATTGTAGGTTCTTGAAACTCTTAAGTGAAACCATGTATAATGAAACCAATTTTATCATAGGCTAATTGATAAAAGGAAGAGTTAAGTTCATACAGCATATTGGTACAGAAACATCACCAAACTTCTAAATAAAGAGCCAAAATACTTCTAATAATAAGCAATAACTTGAATTCATTCACTAATTTTTCAACCCATCTATTAGAGTTCAAGGTCACAGAAGGCTAGGGCATATCCCAGTGTCTCATTGTATTAGGGCAGAGGAACCACCCTGGATAGAATACCTTTCTATCAGAGCACATACACACATGTCAGTGAACTTAAAACATGCACATCTTAGAAATGGGTCTCTGGAACACTGTAACATTAATTAGAGAAGAAAGCAATAAAGTGGCAAAGGAGACTGAGGATTGTTTAGCCCGTAAAATAGGAAGGAAACCAGAAGAGAGTGATATCTTTAAAGTCAAGTAGAGGATATATTCTAAGGAAGAGTGAGTAACTAGATTACATGCTACTGATTGGTCAAGCAAGATCAAAATTCACAGCTAGGCATTTGATTTATTAAGAGCAGTTATTGTTATCAGAGCAATTGTTGTTATCAAGAGCAATTTCAGAAAAGTTCAAGAAAGGACCAAGGAAAAGGATAGTAAATAGCTGAAACCCTTCCTTAGGGAGGAAACTGGAGTACCCAAAGATAGCCTCTACAGACATGGAGAGAATGTGTAAACTCTATACATACTATGGCTTCAGGCAGGAATCAACATTTTTTTTTATCAACATTCTAATTAAGCAGTGCTATTTGAATAACTGTATTATCTGCCCCCTTGCTACAGCTCTGATCTCTCTTTTTCTTTTGCTCATACTATTCCCTCTAGTGGGAATTACTTTTTCCCACATAGCTATTTCCTAAGTGCTATAAATTTTCTCAACTGTCATTTTCTCAGTGACTTGACCACACTATTTGAAATACACACATAGAGAGACACACACACCTGCATTTCCCAGCCCGTTTTCTATTTAGATTTTCTCCACAGAATTTATCCCATGAAAGCAGATGTTTTTTGTCTGTCTTGTTCACCACAGTTCCCTAGTGCATATGATGGTGCCTAGTACAGAGAGGGCAGTAAATATTTATTGAAGGAATGAAAGTATAGCCTTTTGGCAAAACAATTATATAAAAAAATCTTTAAGTTACTGCCCTTTGACTTAGTAATCACAGTTCTAGGAAGCTTGTAGTTAAAGAGTTGGAAAGTAGAAATCAATTGTTACCTACATTTCAACATAGCATAAAAAATATTATTTGAAAAAAAATTAAAGCATCACAAAACTAAGAGAAAATACTATAATAATAAAATGAACCAACATTGTAACATTTCCATATCTAACAGTTATCAAAATCTGACCACATTTCTTTTTTTTTTTGTTTCTGTTACTAATCTATTTTAATATAAATGTCAGACTGCATTCTTCAGTGTGTATCTCTCAAATATATGCATATAAGCATAATGCCAATATTACTACTAACAAAATTATTGAAATTTCTTGGTATCATCTTTATTATCTAGTCCATTTGCTCAAAAACACTTTTTCTTTTGAGTTTTCAAATCATGATCCAAATATGGTTCATACATTGCTTTACTTTTAATAGCTAAAAATTACAAGTAGCCAAAATGTATTATGATAGCAAACTGATTAATAATGGCAGTGTCATGAAATAGTGGTAGGATTTTGTAGTAGGATTTATGATTTTATCTCTTAATACTTTTTGATCTATTTATTCCAAGTTTTCTGTATTGTAAAATAGGGGTGAAACTACTTTTATAGAAAAGATTTTTACTACTGCTTAGTGGATTTGCTCATTTGAAGTCTGTATCTCATCCCATTTTCCTAGTGATTTTCTGTATCTCACTTTTTCTATATCTTACCCCTTTTACTTAATGATCCACCTTTGATGTCACCATCCCTTGCCTTATCCAGGTACGAGCTCATCAGCTGGTTCTTCCTCCCTGTGATGTGGTCATCAAGGCTGTTTCTGAATATGTTAGTTCCATCAAAGACCCCTCAGACCTGGATGTGGTTGGGAAGGATGTTTTCAAACAGTCTCAGGTGAGCCAACCTTTCCCTTTCTAAATGTTGCCAGTTTTGTTTTTACCTTTACCAGTTCCATCAGCAGACCTCCTGATCTTTTCTGTGATTCTAACTTCTCTCCTCTTAGCTTCTCTTTATCTTCTCTATGCTCAAAGACGGGAGTTCCAAAGTTTCCTTTAGATAACATTAGGCCTGGACTAAAAGGGTTCTTCACCTTTTTTTTTTTTTTTTTTACTGATTATCAAAGTTATACAAGTTCATCCTAGAAAATTTAGATAATTAAAAAAAATTAAGATCTTAAAATCTCAATACCTAGAAGCACTGTGGTATATGTCCTTCAACTATTTATTTTAACATAAAGGATGTCTTCCTTAATGAAGGATAGTGGGTAATGAAAAAGGCTATTTAAAAAATCAGTATTTCATTATTAATGTTGAAAAAGGGCTTGACTGGGATTTTGTCTTTTGAAATTAAATTACTTTAAACTTATAGCTCTGAGTTTTCCATTTTATGGAAAGGAAAATACAAGTTTTCATTTTCATTTCCTTAGTGTAAATTTATAAATCAACATATAGAAAAGCTGACTTTTGTATATGTGTGTGTACAGTTCAATGAATTTCTAACATACAGATTTATATAACCACCATCACAATCAGGCAAAATGATTGAGCAATTCTAAAAATCTCATGTTATTCCTTAGTTCCACCCAAGCCTATCTGTAACACCTGGCAACTACCAGGCTATTCTCTGTCACTACATTTATATATTTCAGAAAATATCTGACTGGAATCAAATGGTATGAAATCTTTTGACTACCTACAATCCTCCCCTGTGCCAACTGAACTTTTAAAGGACCGTGAAATCTTTTGAAAATGACTTTTTTCATTTAGTATAATGCCTTTGAGAGTCTCTGTTTTTTGCATCTTTCATCTATCAATAATTCATTCCTTTTTATTGCTGAGTATTCACTGTATGGATATATCAGTTTGTTTATCCATTCATCCCTGAAAGTTATTTGAGTTGTTTACAGTTTTTCATGGCTATGAATAGTTATTATGTAAATATTTGTACATAGGTTTCTGTATGAACATAAGTTTTCATTTCCTTAGTTGTAAACACATAGGAATGGGATTTCTGGGTTATGGTCAGTATATGTTTTACCTTGCCGAACCATTTTGGAGAGTAGGTGTTTCATTCCTCACCAGCACTTGTTATTGTCAGTATTTCTTTATAGTCATTCTAGTAGGCATCTAGTGGTAGTGAGTCATAATTTTAATTTACATTACAATGGTGGTATCTGTATATCCATTAGGTGTGTAGTAGATTGTACCATCTAGATTTATTTAAGTAAATGCTATTACATTTTCAGAATGAAGAAATTACTTAATAATCTGTTCTCAAATGGTATCCCACTTGTTAAGTGATGAAACATGACTAAATTCTACATACAATCTTTTGTTAGATGTGTTTTGTGAATATTTTCTCCCAGTGTGGTTTGTCTTTACATTTTTAAGTGTCTTTCACAAAGCAAAAGTTATTAATTTTTATCAGTTTTAATCTTTCATGGGTCATGCTTTTGTTGTCCTATCTAAGAACTCTTTTCCTTACTGCAGATCCCACAAAATACTCTGTTCTAAAAATTACATGCTTTTATATTTTACATTTAGAATATCCACATTGAGTTCATTTTTGTATAAAGTATGGGATGTTTTCTTTCATTTTGTTTTGCATATGGATGTTCAGTTGTTTCAACACAGTTTATTGGAAAGACTATTCATTGAATTTTCTGTCAAAAACCAATTGTCTTTATTTGTGTGGAAAAACCAATTGTCTATATTTGTGTGGGTCTATTTCTGGGCTTTATCTATGTATCTACGCCTTTGCAAAAACACTGTTTGATGATCTCTCTTTATATCACGTTTTAAAATAAAGGTTGTGATTCCTCCAATTTTCTTCTTCTTTAGTTGTTTTGCCTATTCTAGTTCCTTAGCCTTTTCATATAAATTATTTTTTTGGATTAGGTCTTGCTATTTTTGCCCATGGAACCACAGGCTCACGTTGCCTGGGGTACCACAGGCTCAAGCAATCCCCAGCCTCAGCTTCCCAGGTAGTTGGGATTACAGGCGTGCACCACCACGCCCTGCTATATTTTTTTGGAACTAGGTCTCGCTATGTGCCCCCGGTGGGACTCGAACCATGATCTCTGGCCCCGGCTGCGGCTTCCTAGGCTGCCGTTTACAGGCATGTGCCACCATGCCCGGCCCTTTTTCATATAAATTTTAGAATAATCCTGTCTATAGCTAACAAAAAAATCCTGTGGAGATTTAAAAAAAATATTTTTATTTGAATTAACATTGGTTTACGTAGTTGTTTCTAGAATACCAAAAATCACATAATCCACCACTGTAGACCCTTGCACTCCCTTTCACCTTTTTTTTTTTTTTTTTGAGACTAGGTCTTGCTATTTTTGCGCGTGGAACCGCAGGCACTCATTGCCCGGGGTACCACAGACTCAAGTAATCCCCAGCCTCAGCTTCCCAGGTAGCTGGGATTACAGGTGAGCACCACCACGCCCAGCTATTTTTTTTGGAACGAGGTCTCCTTACGGGCCCCAGGTGGGACTCGAATCGCGATCCCTAGCCCCGGCCGCTTCATAGGTTGAAGCTTACAAGCACGAGCCACCGTACCCGGCCCTCACCTTTGTTCTTGTTACTTCCTTTATCCCTTTGCTTTTCCCTCTAGTTACCCCCATTCCACAGTTATGTTTCAAGGGTTAGGTTTTCAGTTTGGCTTTATCGTCCATTTGTTTTGTTTTTCTATCGGCCATGTGTAAGTAATACCACCTGATATTTTTTTTCTCTTGCTGTCTGATTTTGTTTAGTACTTATCCTTCTAGTTCTATCCATGTTGTCATGAATGGCAATAGTTTGTCTTCTTTTTATAGCTGAGTAGTATTGCATTGTATATATACCATATCCTAATGCATTCATCTTTTTTTGGACATCTAGGGTGTTTCCACATCCTAGCTATTGTGAACAGTGCTGCAGTGAGCATGAGAGTGCAAGTTTCATTTTGAATTAGTGTTCTTGTGTTCTTCCAGTAGATACCTAGGATTGGAATTGCTGGGTCACATGGCAAATGCATTTGTAGTCTTTTGAGAAACCTCTATACTGTTTTTCATAGGGATTGGACTGGTCTGCATTCACACCAATAGTGCACTGACTCCTTTTTCTCCACATAGTTATGCATATTTATAATTGCAAGGACATGGAAACAACCCAAATGTCCCAAAACATTTGAATGGATGAAAAAGATGTGGTATATATACACGATGGAATATTACTCATCAATTAAAAATGACAAATTAGATGAATTTATGCTAACATGGACACACCTAGAAGAAATCATATTAGCAGAAACAAGTCAAAAAAATACAGACACCAAATGGTTTCACTATTATATGGGAATTGGGAACGATAAACAAAAATGATATGAAGATATGAAGAAAAGTCAAAAACAACAACAACAAAAGCTAACAACCAAATTGAAGTACACAACTCT
>PVHY01034597.1:0-10438 GCA_004024945.1 Uropsilus gracilis | reverse complement strand
CTGACACCCATCGTCCGTCAGGAGGACAATGCTGGCGTCCATCGTGCATCAGGTGGACAAGATGGTCGTCAGGGACTGTAGAATTTGGCAGCAGGTAGAGCTGGAGCTGCAGCTCAGAGGAACGCCTCCCGTCTCTCCAGCCCCCTGTGGCACACGACAGGGTGGGCCACAGCACATCTCTCCCCTGTCGCCCAGCTTCCTGACCTCTCTGCAATGTCCCAAGAGACATAGGACCTATTAGCGATGACCGTTGCCCCCACAGGCGAATCCTCCTGCTATCACCCGTCCCCGCCTCCTCCCTGCTGCGTGTCACCTATGCGTTGCTCCTTCCTCATGACATCACTGTGACATGTCCTAGCTGGGGTCTATAAGGGACTTCACAACGTCATTAAAGCGGGACCTGGACATGCTTCCTGGGCCCCCGTGCTGCGGGCTGGCCTCCCAGGTCGCTGTCCAGCTCTCCCTCTCATTTCTCCTTCAGTCCACACGCGACTCCTAACAAGGAACAAGCAGGAGTGAGAGGAGGCAGACACAGGCTGCGGCTCAGCCTGCCATGACAGGTCCTTCCCGCCTAGGGCAGGCAGAGGACACTGGTTTCAGCATGGAGGCTTTAGAGAGAACAGAGTCACTTTGGTTCATCTGTTCCCAACACGGGAGGTCACGGTGCATCTCTCAGGTGTCCATGTTGCAGTGTCTGCAGATCCTGGAGACAGGCGAGGAGTGACTCCTTCACAGAGACGGGGGGCCACCCCCCGCCCCGGGTGGGTCCGGAAGTCGCAGTAGAGGGCCTCGGAGGGGTCCCGCGCAGGGAGCGAACACTGGTTCGAAACGTGCGGCCTCTTGGGCTCTTAACAGGCCCAGAGGGGCCCAGAGGGGACGGCCACGCGGTGAGGAGGAAGCATGTGACCCCGGCAGCCGCACGAGGCCCCAGCAGTGTCCAGGAGCACGCAGACGGCCTGGGACACGGAGAGCGAGCGAGACGAGGCTGGCTGGGTCACAGGACTGCTGCCACAGCCGGGTGTGCTGGGTCTGTGGGCGTCTGCGGGGGCGGGGAGGAGGGGACAGGGAACCGCAGGGACCTCCCACCCCAGTTGGGGTGACCTCAGACGGCCAGGGAAGGGTGCTGCGCCGTCACTGGCCCTGAGAAGAGCCAGGGCACTCCATGGCAGTGCTGCCCTCCCGAGTCCCGGCTGGGAGCATTGTCACCGTGTCTGGGACAGATGACCGCCGAGGGGTGTCCGGGGAGGTTCCGCCCGTGCAGACATCACAGGTCTCTTGGCCTGAAGCAGACGCAGGACAGTGCGACCTTCCTGAGCGGAGACGCTGAGACATGCGCGGCTACACCCATCACAGCAGCCCCAAACATCTGACCCCTCTGACCCCAGGCTCCGCCACCCAGGTCTAGCACAGGAAGCGGTTACCTGGGTGACACTTCCTCGGGGGAGGCGAGTGGCCCATCACAGCAGCCCCAAGCATCTGACCCCAGGCTCCTTGACCCAGGTCTAGCCCAGGAAGCGGTTGCCTGGGTGACACTTCCTGGGGGGGGGGGGACGGGGCAGGGAGGTGAGTGGGGGTGGGGCAGACATTCCTTCACCCACTGGAAGATTCCTGCCAACTCACTCAGCCCACGTCCCTGGCCGCTGTTTGAAGGCTGCCGTGTCCCCGGGGCCCAGGCGGGTGACTTCCTCATCCATGTCAGCAAGTTTTTTATTAATGTTTTTTCCTAAATTCTTACAAATCCTTACACCAGGAAATGAGGCGAAGGGTGACCGGCACGCCTTCCCTCCAGCGGTTTCGGACGGCTCTTCCTCTGTGTTTTGGTCCAAGCAGGTGACTCCTCGGCTCACACACACCAGACACTGGCGTCATGGCCGACGTCACTGCCGTGCTGAGCCGGTGACGGTGTGCGTTTGGCTTGGTTGGGTTCTGACGTCCAGACCCCATTACATGTGTCCGGCCACAGGAACGCAGACGGGAAGCACCCCGCTGTAGGACGCTACCGCCAGCGGAAAGGGGCCGGGGGCGTGAGCCACAGGGACGCACATCTTGGGGGTGGGGGGTCCCACAAGGAGAGATGCAGAATCTGGATGTGCAGACGCTGCTGGTGGAAGGGGCCGTGGTGAGCAGAAGCACATGTTCGTACGTGTTTCTCGAGTGGGCGAATGCCTGGTGGTGTTGGGAGCTGCGTGCAGGGAGAGAAGAATGAGATGGAAGAGATGGTGAACTCCGAGAACAGCCGAGTCAGCTTGATGACGAGCCTGGGCTCCTTAGATGTCGTGGTAGAAGAATGATCACCATGAAGGCGATAGGGCAGGAAAACACCCAGGATCCTGTAGTACGTGACGTGCGGCAGGAGGATGGTGGAGTCCAGAAAAACACCTGTGGGGTAGACACCTTTCTCCCTCAGGGATGTGTCTCTCCGGGGGGAACACTCCTAGGAGGTTGGGGGCCACAGGTCAGAGACTTGCCAGGAGCTGTCTCTGGTGTGCCGGAGACAGACGCGAAAGATAAAGGTGCTCCTTTATCTAAGGCACGTCCCTTCTCTCCATCGACACCCCCCACGCGGTGGATCCTGAAGAACCTCACGGTTAAAGCAGGGACGGGAGCGGGAGGTGGAGGTGGTGGCTTCGCGGCGCTACCTGAAGCTGTGCCGTCAGGGAGGGCGTGTTGGCCTGGTGGCTGGGACGCCGTGAGGTGGGTGAGAGGAAGGAGAGGGAAAGCAGAGAGCTGTCCAGGCAGCCGCGGTGTCCATCCAGCATGAGGGACGTGGGATCCTGGAGGGGGGTGGCCGAGGGGCGACGAGGAAGGGGCCCTCAGGTGGTGGGGGCCAAGATGTGACAGAGGAAAATGGGAAATACTTTCCAGGGGGGCGTTTCTGCCAAAGGACTATTTGTCATCAGGCCCACGCATTGACCGCGGTTACGTCTGGTCAGGGCTGACCTCGCAACAGCAGCCGCCGTCAGCTGGAGAACATTCCTCGGAAGCTTATTCACAGGACTGTGGTTCTCCGTGCTTGAGACTCTGCCCGGGGCAGACCCACGAGTGGGTTACTGGTATAGACGGGTCCCCGGTATAGACGGGTCCCCGGCATAGACAGAAACCAGCACAGACAGGAACCAAGTACTGGCTTAGGGATCAGTGAAAGCAAAAGCAAACAACGGTGACAGAGAGTGTCTGAAGAGAGCTTTGCCCACTTTTTAGGGGGCGATTGCTATGTCAAGGTGGTTCTCGAGAAGGACATCGGGCTCTGTCGGGCTGCGCGTCAGGCCGTGACCAGTCACTTCCTGCGCCCGTGCCCCCGTGCACGCTGTGGGGGCCGACCCACCTTCTCTCCATGCAGCCCCCCACCCCCAGATGCACCTCTCTCCTCGCGCCTTGGGGGTGCCCCCCCCACAGCAGTCATCAAAGCAGGTGGTCACACCCCCGTGATGGCGTGTCTGTGTCTGCCTCGTCCGTGGGCCCCGAGCTCCACGGTGGGTGATGGGAGGGCACGCGGTAGCCGCCCCCCAGGAACCCGCGTCCCCCGCGCCTTTGTTCTCAGTGACTCCGGACACCCTGACAGCGGCGGAGAGGATGCCATGGGCAGCGGCTACTTCCGCGTGTCCTCTCAGCCTCTGTGTCCGGCTGAGACCGCAGCCGAGATGAGCGGGTGGGTTGCTCTGGGGTCCTGGGCGCTCCACGTGCCTGTCGGGAGCGGGCGGAGGGGCGAGAGCGGCCAGGGCCAGCATCTGAGGAGCTCGGGGTGACCAGCACCCCTCTCTGAGGGGACCCCGGATCCCGGGGTGTGTCGCCGGTGGGGGAGGAGGATGGGGGTTCGTTATCTGGCAGGAAAACACCTGTGGGGTGAACGCCTTATCTCTCAGGGACGTGTCTGTCCGTGGGTGCATCCAGATGAGAGGCCTGCCGGGAGCCATCTCTGGTGTGGCCCAGGTGGGCGAGAACAGACCAAGGCGTTGTCAAGGCTCCGCGCTTAAAGTGACCCACCCAGGACGCCGGTCAAGCTCACTCAAGCTACGGAGAAAAGCGCAACAGTCACGAGCCGTTGCCCCCATCGGGCCCGCGGGGCCATTTCCAGACGCATGACTGCTGACCACCTGGAGGATGGCCACTGACCACCTGGAGGCATGGCCGCTGACCAGCTGGAGGATGGCCACTGACCACCTGGAGACATGGCCGCTGACCACCTGGAGGCGTGGCCGCCGACCACCTGGAGGCATGGCCGCTGACCACCTGGAGGCATGGCTGCTGAACAGCCGGGGACGTGGCCACTGACCACCTGGAGGCGTGGCCGCTGACCACCTGGAGGATGGCCGCTGATCATCTGGAGGATGGCCGCTAACCACCTGGAGGCGTGGCCGCTGACCACCTGGAGGATGGCCACTGACCACCTGGAGGCATGGCCGCTGACCACCTGGAGGCATGGCCGCCGACCACCTGGAGGCATGGCCGTTGACCACCTGGAGGATGGCCGCTGACCATCTGGAGGATGGCCGCTGACCACCCGGAAGTGTGGCATGGCTGCTGACCAGCTGGAGGCATGGCCATTGACCAGCTGGGGCATGGCCGATGACCAACCTGGGGCGTGGCCGTTGACCACCTGAAGGCGTGGCCGCCAACCACCCGGAGGCATGGCCGCTGACCACCTGGAGGCATGGCCGCTGACCACCTGGAGGCATGGCTGTTGACCAGCTGGGGCGTGGCCGCTGACCACCTGGAGGCGTGGCCGCTGACCAGCTGGAGGCGTGGCCACTGACCACCTAGAGGCGTGGCCGCTGACCAGCCGGAGGCGTGGCCACTGACCACCTGGAAGCATGGGCGCTGACCACCCAGAGGCATGGGCACCGACCACCTGGAGGCATGGCCACTGACCACCTGAGGGCATGGCCGTTGACCACCCAGAAGTGTGGAGTGGCCGCTGACCAGCTGGAGGCGTGACCATTGACCAGCTGGGGCATGGTCATTGACCAGCCGGGGGCATGGCCGCCGACCACCTGGAAGCATGGGCGCCGACCACCTGGAGGCATGGCCACTGACCACCTGAGGGCATGGCCGCTGACCACCCGGAAGTGTGATGTGGCCGCTGACCAGCTGGGGCGTGGCCGTTGACCAGCCTGGGGCATGGCCGCTGACCACCTGGAGGCATGGCCGCTGACCACCTGCGCGGCTGTGCTGGGATGGCTGGCCAGAGCGCGGGCCGAGGGGCGGCCTCTCCTCGCTGTCCACGTCGCCCGCAGAGTTGGCCACGCAGAGCCTCTGGGCAGGAACGGCGCCGGGGACCAGGTCGCGTGTCCGGTGCCGCACAGGAAACAGGCCCAGCGAGGCGAGGTCGCGGGGGGTGGCACAGGGGCCTTTTCCGCTGCAGAAGGTAAACGGGCGACTGCTCAGCGGCGGGGCCAGCCCAGCTCTGGCCAGCGGTCAGTGCCAGCTCTGTCAGAGCCGACGGCCTCTGCGGTCTTCACCTCCGAGCCGACCCGCCCCTTTGGGGTACGGAGACGTGATGTGGCCACCTGATGTGGCCGCCTGCTGTGGCCACGCCCCGAGTGTCCAGGGCGCCTGACCCTTGGTTTGTCCAGCCAAAGGGCCGCGGCGGGTGAGCGTGCCATACCCGGCGCGCCAGGGCCGAAGGGAAGCCACCAGGCCAAGGCCCTTCAGTGCCCGACCTCGCTTCCCTCCCGTGGTGGCACCTGGTGCCGCGTCCAGCTGGGCCCCCCAGAGCCGAAACGTGGTTGCCCTGACCGTCCACGCGGCCAGCGGCCACGGGGCCAGGCAGCTGCGGACCAGGCTCCCCGTCAGATGTCCCCGGGCACAGCCCCGGCGTCTCCCG
Organism: Uropsilus gracilis; assembly: GCA_004024945.1. Taxonomy (NCBI): domain Eukaryota; kingdom Metazoa; phylum Chordata; class Mammalia; order Eulipotyphla; family Talpidae; genus Uropsilus; species Uropsilus gracilis. The sequence goes on along the minus strand of PVHY01034597.1, from coordinate 4,614 downwards.
TCCTCGCCGTCGTCCCGGTCACTGTTAGGGTTTTAGTGACCGCTGGCACCACCGCCGCCAGGAAGGTGCCCTGGGAGGTGGCCTCCGCCCGTCGCGGGTGCAGCTCGGGCCCCGTGGCCCTCCCAGGGCGGGCCTCGGCTTGGAGCTCCTGCCGTCTCCAGGGACGTGTCCCCGGCGGGGCCCAGCCCGTCGCCCTCGTGAGCCTGGGCACAGCTGGCTCCTCCCTGTCTCCCGGGTGCGTCCAGCCATCCTCAGCTGCCCCCAGGGGCTTCCAGTTCCTTCCAGTGCCCGGCGGCTCTGTCCCAGCAGGGCCGAACTGGTCGGGGCGCTGGGGGGGGGGGTGTCTCCAGGCACGCCCTCCAGGCCGGAGCGGGGGTCTTGCGATTCGAACCCCCATTCCCTTTCCCAGAGCCCCTCCCTCCCCAAAGCTTCCCCCCCTGGAAAGCCAGGCCCCCCAGGAGTCCAGCCAGGACACGGTTCTCTTCCCCCCACTAACCTCACCGGAAAGGCCCGGCCCGATGTCGCCACGGTCCCTGGGGAGTCCTTACCGGGAGGTGGCGGCTGCGGTGTGGGCGGGGCCAGGGGCAGCTCCTGCTGGAAATGCCCTGGGCCCTGCAGAGTGGGCACCGCGTGTCGGGGGACGGGGTCCAGGCCCGGTCGCTGTGCAGAGGCCGGCTAAGGCCAGGAGCCCTGACCGCAGACTGCAGAAGCGCCCACTCTGGAAAGAGGCTGAGGGAGCCTGCTCGGGGCTCTGGGAGGGGGGGTGAGGACCGGGTGGTGCAGGCTGCAGCGCATCTGCTCTGGGGACCTGCGGGGTCTGCATGGCTGTCCCTCGAGGCAGACAGCTCGCTGTGGTCAGCTGACTGTGGTCAGCTCGTTGTGGTCAGCTTGCTGTGGTCAGCTCATTGTGGTCAACTCGTTGTGGTCAGCTGGCTGTGGTCAGCTGGCCGTGGTCAGCTTGTGTGGTCCGCTCGCTGCGGTCAGCTCACTGTGGTCAGCTCGCTGCGGTCAGCTCACTGCGGTCAGCTCGTTATGGTCAGTTGGCTGTGGTCAGCTGGCTGTGGTCAGTTCGCTGTGGTCAGTTTGCTGTGGTCAGCTCAGCAATCAGCTAACTGCGATCAGCTTGTGGTCAGCTTGCTGTGGTCAACTGGCTGTGGTCAGCTTGTTGTGGTCAGCTCATTGTGGTCAGCTCAGTGATCACCTAACCATGATCAGCTTGTGGTCAGCTCACTGTGGTCAGCTCATTGCGGTCAGCTCAGCGATCACCTAACCGTGATCAGCTTGTGGTCAGCTTGCTGTGGTCAGCTTGCTGCGATCAGCTCGCTGTGGTCAGCTTGTTGCGGTTAGCTCACTGTGGTCAGCTCACTGCGGTTGGCTCACTGCGGTCAGCTCGTTGCGGTCAGCTCATTGTGGTCAGCTCATTGCGGTCATCTCGCTGCGGTAAGCTCAAGTGGTCAGCTCACTGTGGTCAGTTCATTGTGGTCAGCTCAGCTATTACGGTCAGCTAGCTGCGGTCAGCTCATTGCGGTCAGCTCGCTGCAGTAAGCTCAAGTGGTCAGCTTGCTGTGGTCAGCTCATTGTGGTCAGCTCACTGCAGTCAGCTTGTTGTGGTCAGCTCGCTGCAGTCAGCTATTATGGTCAGCTCTCTGCGGTCAGCTCTCTGCGATCAGCTCATGCACACACCGTCCTCGTCGGAGCCATTCCCGGGCACTCAACTGTAGCTACCACGCAGCTGGTTTCGCCCGAGTCTCTCGCACGCACACGCGTGTGCCCTCGTCCGGGATTCAGCAAGATGGCTGCTCACACCTCTCACGGCGAGAGGAGCAGAGGCCTTTTCCGGCGTCTTCTCGGGGCTGTGCTAAGGGCCTGGGGAGGTCTCTCTCGTGATCATGGAGCCTGGGAAGAAACTAGCAGGGGGCGTCCGAGCAGCTCTGTCCACTTAGCTCGAGACGCTGGCCGGCAGAGCGGGCCGTCCTTCAAACGCCTGGTTAAACGCGTTGCAAGTCTTGTTTGCAAAAGCGTTTCCCATCCTGGGAAAGGAAAACCAACTTGGCTGTTGTTCTTTGTTCTCCACGGAGCCGTGCGACGTCAAACAGAACTTACCAAGAGAAAGGGGGGGGAAGGGACAACAGAGTCTGAATCAATCCCTCCTAGCCTCAACCCAAAGGCTCTCTCCCGGGCGACTTCCCCTGCCCCCGGGAGGGAGTGCAGGGCCCAGCCACCTTCTCCCGGCACGTTCCGCGTGGCCTCTGCCTCCGTCCTGTCCCTTGAAGTAACTCCGAGCCCCAGGACCTTAGACACGGGGACCCCATCCTCAGAACGTGTCCGCGTTTCAGCCGGGGCTCAGCGTCGGTGCTGGGGACGCTGGAGCTTGGTTCTGAGTATGGACAGCCCAGATGGGGGAGGCCCTGCCTGGGGCCCTGGGGGGTGTCAGCCTCAGTCCCTCTCTTCCTTCCCCCTCCTCTCCCCCTTCCCCTTCCTTCTTCCCCTCCCCTCCCTCCCCTCCCCCTCCTCCCTCTCCTCCCCTTCCTTCTCCCTCCTCCCTGCCACTGCTGGTGCGGGGAGAGGCCATCTGGAGAATGTGTTCACTTCAGGGATCTAACCCAGCAGCCAGCTTTTGACACAGGGTAGTGACGCCATTGAAAACTGGATAGGCACCAAAATGCCCTGGTGGGCGGAGTCTGAGAGAACCATGAGAGAAAATGGGAAGAGGGAAGCGAGGGTGGAGATAAAAGCAAGGAGTGAGGAAAGAAGAAAAAAGGAAAGGAAGGAAAGAGAGAAGAATGGCAGACTGAGAGAACAGGCCCATGTGGCCTGGCCAGAGGAAGCCCCCTGAAGAGTGAGCTGGAGGTGGCGAGGGGCCATGGTGGCCGGCAGAAGAGTGGCCGGTGTGGAGAGTGTGGCACCGCGGCAAGGCGGCCTAGTGAGCTGATACCTGGAGATGGCCAGGGATGGGGAAAGCTGATCTGGGCACCAGCCATTGTGGAAGAAGTTTGAAGAGCCTTGGAGAAGTGGAGCAGCTCGGAACACCGGGGAGAGAAGTGAAGAGAAGATGCCGGAGAAAGACTGGACTTGGCAGAGTGCCTGTCTCGGGCGGGGAGGGGCAGAGGGCGCCATCTTGGACTGTGTCTTTGGGGCCTTGGGGACTGAGAATGGCGACTGGGGTCAGATCACGGCCACTTGTGGCTGTGAGGACTTCTCGTTTTCCCTGTTGATCTCTCTTGTTAATAAACCCTGTTTTAAACTGTTTCGTGACCTTGGCAGCTGCTACGTGACCTTGGCAGCTGCTACACGCAGGTGAGACGGAGCTGGTAAGAAGGCCAGGCGGCAGAGACCACACTTCAAAGGGATTTCCCCTGTGACTCGTTGACGGCTTCTGCCCCCTTCAACCCGATGTCACTTTGACCTTGACTTTTCAGATGTTGGCGCAAAGACCTGACCGAGAACGGCCCACCCTGCAGCCAGGACCGGGTCTGGGGGGATTTTCAGTCCCACAGATGGAGAAACCAAGTCTCGGGCCTCGCTCGGCCTCCTGTTTCTTACCAGTGGCACCAGCGCTACCTGTAAGGACTTCAGGACCCTCCCAGTTCCCATGAGTGACGGGCCGGGGGGGGGGGGTTGACCAGCTGGCCAGACCAGCCCTCCAGCCCACACACAGAGTCCATCCAAATGTGGGCGGGGCCCAGATGCCCCCCTTTCCAGCACCGAGCTCCTGCCATGCAAATGGGGAGCGAACTCCTCCCATGCCCCCAGTGCCCCAGGTGTGGGCGAAACTGGGCTTTCGCAGAGACCGCGTGTGCACCCTGGACACGCATGTCTCCTGGGGACGGGCGCACATGCCCTTCAGCCCTGCTGTGACTGCTCGGAGTCATAGAGCCAGCTGGTCTGTGTGGACAGTCCTGGCACTTCCTGAGTGGACATCTCCCGGTGGACCGTGTGCCCAGCGTCACCGGGACAGTGCAAGACAGTCCACGGGGCCGGCAAGGCCCACGGGCAGGGAAGAGCCGGGACCTGTGGTGCTCAGTTGGCAGGTCTCCGTGCTCATAAGTGGGGGGCCTGCAGGGGCCCCATCGTGGGCATCAGGTTCCCTGACCCCGTGACGTGCCCGGTGTCTGTCACGACTGCCAGGAGGCTGCCGGCCGTGGGAGACGCTGTGCAGGGGTGAGGCGGGCATGGCGGCCAAGCCCTCAGCCCAGGGTGACTCAGCCGCGAGGCCCGGATGGCGAGGCTGGTTCTCAGGGACAGTGGCCACAGGAGCCGGAGCCCTGGCCCCTGGGGCTGGAGGCGGGTGGCACTGGGCGCAGGACAGGCGAGCACATAGCCGGCTCCTCTCCGGATCCGCTGCTGCCTGGGTCAGCGGCTGCTCGGAACTGAAGGGCTGATGGGTGCACCGGACCGGAAGGTTATTGTTCCGTCTGTTCTGGCCCCTTCGGCTGAGGTGGAAGGCGGTGGAGAAGGGGCTGATGGTGGGCTGAGCGGAGTCAGCTGACCCTAGCTGACCCTGGCTGACCCTGGCTGACCAAGACTGACCAAGGCTGACCAAGGCTGACCCTGGCTGACGCTGGCTGACCAAAGCTGACCCAGGTTGACCATGGCTGACCCTGGCTGACCAAG
>PVHY01034596.1:0-10360 GCA_004024945.1 Uropsilus gracilis | reverse complement strand
TATTTTGGAGGATTTTGGCCTCTGGCAACAGTGGGACTTGAACTTCTAGGGTTTCTACAGAAGATCCTGCAGGATTTTTTAAAAGAGGTTCTCTCTTTCATTTGGTTGTGAGATTCAAGGCTTCACTGGTGAGTTGGGTCTGCTCAAGCAGAGAAGGAAGAGGGTGTGAGGGCTAGACTAGGTGAGGATGGTAGGTAGCAATAAGCAGAAAGAAGGCACAATTCCAACAGCAGTGGGGAAAGAGGAGGGGTTTTTCTTGCCACGTCTCCTGGAAGGAAGAGTCTTCAAGAGAAAGTAGGTTTTTTTCTTGTAGGAAATATTTTTAAGTTAGATTTTTCTGATTTCTAGGAAGAGTTCTTTGACACCTTATTTAAAATAGCTTCTGTCTTCCATCTCTTGATATAGGCAACTCGACTTTAATATTCAGAGTATATATATATATATATATATATATACACACACGCATATATATCAATGTGTGTATATACACACATATATCAATAGCTATATTTAAAAAGTCATTGATTTATTCATTTCTCTACTTTTACATCTAGGTATTCTATGCATTATACTTTTAAGTTTGTTTTCTAGGAATGGGAATGAGTGTTTAGCATATATACACATGAATTTGTATAAAGCATTGAACCCTGGTTGCATCCATAGTTCAATATGTTTAAAAATACAAATTTTTAAACATACTTAAACAACTTTAAATAAAAAGTTGAGAGGGCCACCCCTCTCAACTCAGTAAATGACATTGCATTTCTTGTTATAAAAGCAAGCTCATTTTCTTATCAAAAAGAATTCTGGAACTTTACATGATAAGATCCTTGAAAGCAGGGGTTGTGTTTATTCATAAACTGATAGAATTAAGACAATCTCTATGATTAGTTATAAAATATTTTAATGCCATGATTTTTTTACACTTGTATTACATGACATGTTTTATTTAAATATTTAGCGAACTTTAATGAACTGTCTTTAATGTACTTTGAATTTTGCTTGGTTCTTGGAAATTCAGTGACCTCTTCTCACCCAAACACACACTCAAGAACTCTTTCATCTTCACATACACACAGAACTCACATATACATACTCACATTTCCACTCTCACATACACTCATAGTTACACAGTCATGTACAATACACACTCTCTCACATGTAAGTCATACAAGCACATACAACTCGCTCATATACTCACAGTCACACACACTCACATACACTTTCCCTCCCTCACATATATTTGCACATGCTCACACGCACTTTCCCTCTCTCACACATAAGCCATACAGTCACACACACACTTTGCCTCACACACATTTGCACATGTTCACACACACTTTCCCCCTCACACATATATTTGCACACACACACACTTTCCCTCTCACACACATTTACACACGTTCACACCCATTTTCCTTCACACTCACATCTCACACACACCTTCCCCCAGCCCCCCCTATCACATTCACACAACTCACGTTCTCACACCCCTCTCCTGGGACCTCCAGCTCCCCTGCCAGTCAAGAAAAGACAGCTGGGTGGGGTCATGGGGGGATGGGAGGGGTGAGGGTTTGGGGTTGGGGTTGGGGGTGAGGGTCTGAGGGTCAGGGTGGGCAGAGCAGGTGCAGGGGAGGGCATGGTCTTTGTGGAGGCTGCTGGGCTGGCAGTCCAGCTTCTTGGCAGAAGTCATCCCTAGGCTGAGTTCTGGAAGATTATTATTGGGGCTCAAGTGCATTAGGTCTTTAAGCCTTAACTTTCTCAGATTCACTTCAGCATCTCAATCACCGGTCCTCCTCTCTAGATGCAATGTGCCTCTTCAGATCCAGAAGCACATTTAAGCCTTTCGATTTCTCCCTCTGCGCGTTGCTGCTCAGCGCGGAGTACCTGGAGGGAGGAAAGCAGGACAGGTTTGCCCGGGAGGTGGGGAGCTGGAGGAGGAGAGGGCGTGTCCACAGCACCAGCGAGTCCCCAAACCAGTCGCATCCCTGCCTTCCTTTTCCAAGGCTGTCTTCATTGTAACCGTCCCTGACCGTAACTGGTCGAAGCCCATTTAACAATGCAGTCAGATAAACAGTTGTGGCAGCTGCTGCCATGGTAACGCCATCCTCCCCCTCCCAGTGCTCGCCCCTTCCCCACGCCTCCCCCTCCCCCTCCCTCCCCTCCTCCTCCACCACCTCCTTCTTAGCCTCCGCCTCCCTCCAGTAAGTGCACACTCGCTTGTGGTCTGCACGCGCGGCAGGCTTGGATGGCACAGCTCTTTTCCTTCCAAACTCTTCAAAATGATGAACGAAGAGGCAGCTCAGAAAAGCGACAGTGGCGAGAAGTTCAATGGCAGTAGTCAGCGAAGAAAGAAACCCAAAAAGGTCAGTCGCCGGAATTAGGCATCTCTGTCTATGATGTGTGTGTGTGTGTGTGTGTGTGTGTGCGTGCGTGTGCTTGTGCAACATCAGGAAGACTGGAGGAGCAGTGCAGCATTGTGAGCGAGCCCACAGCTGTGCCAGGCTCTGCTTTCTGGGAACGGGAAAGGAGGCTGGTTCATGATGGACATGGGCTGGAGCGTGCTGGCGCGCGCAGAGATAAGGTGTGCTGGGCGCGGGCATGAGTGAATGTCGTGGCCACTGATGGATGGATGCTTCTGGCCAGAGAATGAGAGCTTTTAATACAAAGTGTTCTGCAAGACGGATGGGGAAGCCCAAGGAAGATGGGTGGCCAGCTGTGCCGGTTCGGTGACCCCGAGTTGCTGGGTGGCGTTGCCTCTCGGTGCCAGTTTCGGGGTGCTTCCGCCTGGGGGGAAGGGGGCGCAGGGACCCCCAGCTTGCGGTGCCTGTGCTGACTGAACTACTCGGCTGCCTTCCCAGACATCATCTTCCCTTGATGAAGATAAACAGCCCGAGCTGGCATTGGGCGGGGAGGGGCGCGGGCCACACAAAGCGTCTGCAGGGTTTCTTGCTCTGGCACGAGTGCCCGGACCCTGGATTTTCGGGGAAAGGATACCAGAGAGACGCAGCGGGAGAGATGCAAACTATTCAGCCCCACCCAAGGCCCGAGCTCTTTCTTTATGGCCTGACTCCTGGTAACTGTTGCCGCCTGGCAGCTACTCGGCTCTGCCTCGAAAGAGATGCTTTTTAAAGAGATGCTAAAATCCGCTCATCTCCCCAGGCCGGGCGAGGTGAATGGACTCCGCTGCCAGGTGGTTTGGGGTTTTGAAAGTACAGATGGAAGAAATAATGATGGTGAACAAATAAATGTTTTTCGTGTTGGTCGTGTTGAAATGTTATGTTGTCTCAGGATTATGACTCTCTGCTTGGCTGAATATCTCCCAGCTTAAAAGAAGATCCAAATACATGCAAAATGCTGAGATGAAAAAGATCATTGTATTAGCAAACAAGGGATGGGGGGGGTTGGATGGTGCCATGTGACTTGATAAAAATAAGTATGCCCACACATGATGATTTTTAATAATAGCATGGAGATAGTGGTGCAATCTGATAAAGGCAAAAAGGTAATTCAGGGCAGGCAGGAACATCTATAGGATGGCTTGTGTACCTAAAGAGTCTGGATCTTTTAGCTCTTGAGGGCATCTTTACAATGTGAGCTTCTTGATCTACATTCAAATTAATAGGAAAAAATAAATACAGAACTAGAGAGCAAGAGAAGGGAAAATGGAAAAAAAGGAGGGGGGAACTTTTGCTCAAATTCACGCTATCATTTTTAAAATACTCTGAATTTCTCTCTGACCTCCCTGTGCTTCATTAGAAACAAGATTCACAGAACCACTGAAAAGAGTGGAGAATTTATTTAAAGGGGGTTGTAAGCTCTGAAGGATTATAGTAAGTTTACATGACAAAGCCTTCTTAAGGTATTTGAGAGGGTGGAGAAAATGGAATGAGTACCTATGATAACTGACATTTTTTAAATCTGTGTCTTCTCAAACATTTAGTTTGGGATTGAATTCTTTTCCAAACTCACAGTCCAAATGATAGTGATGGATAGCAAGTTTGAAAGTGTTTGTGTTTATACATACATTTGCAGGTATAGATTAAATAATCTGTTAGGACATAATGGATATTGACTGTTAAAAGTAATTGCACCTAAAAGGAAACACACACACACACACACACAAACACCAAAATCAGACTTGTGTGAAATTGAATTTTAGCTTTCTCCTTTAATACAGAGTATTTAGAACATATCATGTAGTTTCTCTTATCCAAGAATTCACTGTAAAATGTGAATGGTTTTATATATATTTGTATATATGTATGTATTATATATATATCTTTAATGCATTATGAGACTCAAATAATAACAGTTTATAAAACTGTCTGATCAGCATTTTATACATGGTTGATGGCAGTAACTTTTAGGGATGATTATGATTCTTTTAAATGGAAATTAGTTATTGGAGTTAGTCCTATAGAAGCAAATGTATTTATATTTTGAGGAGAGACAGACTATAACACAGATACTTTGCAGAGACTGGTAGTCATTTTTCATAATGTCAAGAGTTATTTCCTCTAATTGGAAACTTTTTATCTCACACAAATGACTGGCTTTACATAGATGTGCTTGAGGCTTTGTGAGCTGCTGTTTCTTATCTTTTTACACAGCAGTCGGGTTGAATTTTCAGTTTTCCTATTTGGAAACTAGACCATTAAGTATGCTTTGATCAGGAAATAATAAGCAAGAGCTATGCATTCCAAACAAGCATCCGATCTGAGGAAAGCCAGAACTGGAGCAAAGTCAATGTCACATCAATCTGTTCTGTGAGAGTTTCACATCCAATACACTGGGGATTCTCTGTCGGAGGTTATGTTAGGGACCACCAGGCTCACTGTGGCCTGGGCATGGGTATAATGGGGCTGAATCCTTTGCCTTGAAAACATCCCTCTTCTTGTAGTAAATATCTAGCAGCTGAGCCCTCACCCCCTTGCTCATTCTGCACCCCATGAAAGTCCTCTTCTGAAGCATGGAAGAGCTCTTTGCCACAAAACCCACAGTGAGAAGATAAATCCAAGAAGATTATTTTATATTGGAATTTTAGTGAGTAACTGGAAGGCAGGAATTCTTTTAATTTTTCTTAAGAATGTTCTGACTTTGGTCATTGAGCTTGGCAATGGCCTCCATGCAAAGACACCCCCCACTCCATCCAGGAACACACCTAGGCTGGGCAGGTGGCATTAGTACTCACTGCACCAAGGAGGAGGCAGTCTCTGGTCATCCTGGATAGCTCACTAACTGAGGGTTAAGAAGGTGCTGGAGATTTTGACCTTTTGGATGCATGGTTGGGGTGGGGGGGTCAAAGAAAGAAGGGCTTCCTTCAAACTGGATACTCTCAGAAAGCCTCATGTGTTCCATGACTGTGTAACCCGGTAGCTCTTGATTACAGAAGATCAGAGAAAAGCTGTAGTCCCTAAAGCGGCAGTGACCTCTTAAGTGCCAGGAGACACATTTGGTACTTCTGTGGTTTGGACGCTGGTTGCATTTTGTCTTTGTTGAGACATAACGAGGGAGATGTGCTATTTGTGTCCTGTTCCTGGTGTCATTTCCAGGGATCTGGTGTGATGTTGATGCTTGGTGAAGTCCTTGATGATCAGCAGAAACACCTCAAGGGCAACCTGATGGTCCCAGGTTACCTTCTGGAGGTTCACAGCTGGTTTTGTTTTCTTCCAACTTGAACACAAAAATACTTTGAGACAGAGATTTTATTTATGATTGGATGTTCTTTAATGTCCAAGGAAAATCAATCAGAGAGCACTAGCCAAAGTATAGGAACCTTTTTCATATAAAACATCAAACCGGTTTCTGAAGCCCAGTCTTTTTATGCAAATATTGCCCAAGCTGAACTGGGGCTGATGTTTTGGTGGAGGCTTGGTGGAGAGTAGGACTTGGGGATTTGCTGATTCCCCATGGAACCTCAGATTGAAAGGAAGCTGTGGATCCAGTGAAACATATATGTAAGAGTGATCCTAGCCTACTTTAAATCCCAGGCAACTCTATAAGAATCCTGATGATGTTTTGACATATTAGATGAAATAATTCATGACCAGATCCCTGTGCAGCACCGAACGCTTGCAAATTTCACATCAATGACATGGCAGTGGATTTGTATGGAAAGAGGCTGCAGGCAAATTGACAATTGACACTAGTGAGATGAAAATGGCTGGGCAGCCATCTAGTCACAAGTGACAGAATCATCTGAAACCAGGCTTTTGAGTTCTCTTTGAGATGAATGAACAATTAACTGGCTTAATAAACACTTTATGCATTTGATGGAATAACACTATGAAGATTAAAATACACTTTTGATTACTACTTTGTATAAAATGGCTCGAGAGAGGTCAGTGACCATAGGTAACTGAAGTTATTCTGATCTTTATCACCATTTAAAAATATTCATGAGCATTGCCTCCTGTTTTGGTTCTATATATTTCTATTGTTTGCTTGCCAGTGTCTAAAGAGGAAGATGAAAATGACATCAGATGTGTGATTGAAATGTTGCACCACTGAGATATGAATGAGAGACATATGAAAAGGTTTATTTTTACAGTAACCACAGAAAATATGACTTTTAGTGAAATCAGGTAATAGATCCAATCTTTGGATGTTCACATAGTCTAGTAGTCAAATTTGTTTTGAATGTAGTTGGTGCCTAATGTAGATTCATCCAGCATAGAAAGGCTTTCATGTATAATTCATCCTGAATAATATGTCCATTTCTTTAGTTTCCCAAATATCCTTTTTTAACCCCAGTTTAAAGCTTAAAATGGCATGTGTTGCCTGAAGAGTCCAATTCCCTATCTCTGAAGGTATTTGATATGACCATCTGTCAGGGAATGATGGAAATTTATTGGATGGGAAAAAAAAATCCCTTACAATCTTATATTCTGTTATTTTCTTTCTGTGGTTGCTTCTCTGTTGACATATCGTTCTACCCACCTTTATGATACTCTTTTTTTTTCCACTGCTGGTTTCCTAGGCAAGTAATATCTGGATATGAATTCTAGAAGATTCTTTTTAGAGCTTAGTGCTACCTGCTGATCACATAATAAGAATTTCTCGGATTGTCTTTTCTAAGAATAAAATACTTAGAACTCACCTCAGATTTGTTGGTCCCTTTTGAGGATTTTTAAAAGATTCCCAACTCTTGGTTTTGTACATTGGGGTTTATTCTTTTTTACATTAAAAGAATTTTATTAAATAAAAGAATTTTATTAAATAATTCTTTTATTAAATAAAAGAATTTTATTTTTTTTCTTTTTGTTGATGTACATCCTGAATTTCTCCAACCATCATGTCACCCATGAACTGTCATTCTATTTACTTGTGCTCATCCCTCTCCTGACTTCACCCTCCCTCCATTAGGATTTAGATCTGAAAATATGCTCAGTCACCAGGCAGTCAAGTTATTTTATAAAGAAGGATCCTTCATTTCAAAGAGATGTGTTGGTTCTTATATTTGTTTTATGTCTAGATGGTGATAGCAAGGACACAAGAGAAGGCATTGTTTTCCTTTTCTTACTCTTATTATATGTCTAGAATTGCTTTTCAAACACCATACCATTTCATCTTCAGAATAACTCTGAGGATTATGATCCCATTTTGTGTGAAATGATTCTTATTATGCAATATAGGACATATTTTGAACCACATCCTTAGCTCAGTATCTCTTGCAAAGCTTCTAAGGTATTTAGAAGTTCAACCTCTGCTAAGGTATACTCACATATTCCCCCACCCCCACCCAGGTTCTTATCTTGCATCAGTTGCTCACATTTGCTAATCCATGTGAACTATACATTATGAAGATCTCTATCTTGGTTGTCTACAAATATTCTCCCAAGTAGGAATCCTTCCTTCCCGCCTTTTGCTTCCATCACATGATTTTGGGGTAGTTGTTTCAGTCAGCCTATGCAGACAGTGAAAATCCAAAAATTGGATGAAATAACAAAATAAGGGGACAGGTATTGTCATATGACTTAGATGATAAATTTCAAGCAGGTATAAAAAGGTGATCCTACATTTGCAACTTTGATTTTAATTATTCTCTTGAGATACTTTGCTAGCATGGTACTCTCAGTAGTTGTTCAATGGGATTTTTCATCTATTTGGGAGTATTGAAGATTTCTTTTTCCTTTTTGGTTAATTTTCTAAGGACACCTATATCTGCCTATAGAAATAGATTTATTTTAATTTCTGTTTACTGTCGTATCCAGAGTCAGTGCTCTCTAAATTATAAATAGGCCTATAACATTTTTCTCTCTGGATTGTGTTATGATTTGATTTGGGTGGTAGCAGAAACAAAACCACTGCCTGTTTTTACCAGGGGACATTGGGAGTCTTATCACAACAAACTTAGCATCTCAACTTCCTTTCCTTGAAAACGTCAAGTTGAGAATGCTGCTAAATGGGACAGTCTTTTGCTAGGAAAAAAAAAAAAGCCTATTTTAGACACTCCAGACCAAGTAAATATGATAGGTATTTCTTTCCTTTGAAATCAATTAACATCTGTCAACGCTTGAGGGAAGGTCAATTAAAAAAAAAAAAACTGAAAAGAGTTGGTAAAGTATGTTCTAGTTAATGATACACTTAAATCCAGAAGATGAGCATGTATTTAGTTATCAGCCCTGGCTTTTATTTCTGTTTTTCTGTTATCTTGCAGACAACTATCATCTTCTTTGACACTAATTCCTGCTTGTACTCATTAAGACAATGACCCTTGTTTTTAAGATTTGCTTAATCAGCTTAACTTCTAAGTCAACTTGCTAAACTCTTTTTAATTTTGATGTTTCCCCAGAATGCAGGGAAATGCTCTTTTAATTCAACAATTTACTGTTCCTGTACTAGGTGTGTATTCGCTGGTATGACATTGCTGGGTTCGAAGTCAGTGGTTGAAATTTATAATTTGACTGAGCTTAGCAGAAACTTCTAACAATCAATAAGGTAATGAGCAATCCAGAGAAATATTAGAATTATCATAATACTTGTAAGTGTTAAATATACAGTATAAAATGTGGTACCAAGTAGACATTTCTGTCCCACAAAAACATAGTGTGCAATCCAGAGAAATGTTGTATTACGTAATAAGCATTGCACATTATATGGATTCTGTTGTACATGACCTCAGAATAAATTTGAGAGGACCCTGGAGAAGGGGCAGGAGGCTGATCAGTGTGATTTTACTACAAAAGTAAGTCCTACCTATGGGAGGGAAATATCATGGAGCCTTGTGTTTCGCAACACTTGAGCACAAAGGAAGTGGACCTATTTGGAGGAGATGAGCTGGCCATCTAATTACAAGTCACATGAAGCATTTGGAAAGTGTGGGGTGTCTGTTGTAGTTCAGTTCTAAGCTTTATAGGTGAAGTTGCCCTGAGTTTGTTGACTTTATGCTCTGAGCCATTATCTGTTCTAGTCTTACATTTGGAATATGTCTTCTAGAGCATGTATCTCCTAGAGCACATATCTCTTTAATCACTCACCCCATCAGTGAAGCCGTGCCCCACCTGTAATTGTGTTTACCAGTTACTTCCCTCATTCAAAGTCAATGCCAGTAGGTCAGTCTCCAAACTATATCAGGCATCTCATTCCAGTAAGGACTTTTTCAAAAATTATCCAAATATTCACCTTCTGCCTTTACCCTAAGAGATAATTGTGTGGATAACCCATTGTGTGACTGGGACACTTACATAGGTATTACCAAGACTCAACCTCTGAGCTGAAAATGGCTCTCTCTCATTTGGTTATTATTCTGTCTGTTGCATGTTAGCTCTATTTCCGTGTTGACGTCACTTGGGTTGGCTCTGGGAAGTGAGGGCCAATTAGAATTTGAGATCCTGGGACATGATGTTCCCACCTTCCCACTCTCAACTTCCCTGACTGGCCATACTTCCTCTGTGTGACCTTGCCCTCCTCACTAGTGGAGAATGTGACTCTGAGACCATCATTTTCCTCTTGATCACCTTGGACTTTTCCACCCTTCAGATGAACACAGTGACAGCCCAGTACTGCCACCCCAGGAAACACTCAGGGTTCAAGAGAATGAAATTGGAGGGTGTCTGGGCATCAATCATTGGAAATAGAAATAAGGATTAGAAATGGTATTGATTTGGGAACATTAGAAAGAGTTAAAATGAAAGGTGGACTCTTCTATAATTTTTCACCAAATATGAGTGATGTCTTTTTACGTGTAGTGATTTACTAAAATACTGACGTTTAGCCACATTCTTAATAATAAATTTTTTCACATTTTAATCTATATCTATCTATCTATCTATCTATCTATCTATCTATCTATCTATCTATCTATCTATCTATCTATCTATCTATCTATCTATCTATCTATCTATCTATCTATCTA
>PVHY01034595.1:0-10346 GCA_004024945.1 Uropsilus gracilis | reverse complement strand
ACCACCACCACCACCACCACCACCACCACCCAATCCATTCTTTAATTGATGCAGCAACTTAAAAATATTTTTTTTCTACTTATGCTATGTACTAGTTGCTTAAACTTTGGTTAAGTATTTAAAATGGAGAAAGAAACCAAAGAGAAAAGCTCCTTTAACCATTTTACTATTTCTTGCCGGCCTTCTTCCCCCCCCCCCCCCCCCCCCCACACACATAACTAAGAACACACACACACTAACACATGGGTATGTATTTATTTCACAGAACACAGGGATATTTTACCATATGATTTAAAAGTACATACATATTATTTTAAAGAGCACTATAGTATCTGATTATATGAGCATGCTGTAATTCCCTTTGCTGTATATCCCTCCCTTTTTTGATGTTTGCAGTGTGAAGTTTCAGTGAGCTTCTTTGTATAATAAGTAGATAATGTGTTTTCTCTGAGTGCCTTGGGATTTGTGTCTGACATAATTCAGTACCTATTTCAGTTTCTCATTCATACATAGAAAATGAGGTCACTCTTTTCTGGCAGGCCATATTTAGTCAAGGATACTGAGCTCCTTAGTCCAGTTGACACTCCTGTGCCTGATCTCCCAATCCTCTCTCAGTGTACATCTCTGTATTGAAAGTGTCCTCTCTAGGTGGACTTAGGAAAGTATATTGCATCTAGTGCTACATCCAGCTGTTGATGAGTCTCTTTGTTTGTTGAGGTAGTTGGATGGCTAGCCTACCAACTGCTTTTGCAAAGGCATCTTCCCAGACCTGGCTTTCAAAAGATAATCAAATACTTCAAGACAATGTAAAAATCTCTTTCTAGTAATGTTCCAGATTATTGAAAAGGAGTCTTAAAAGTGTACCTTGTGATATTTTTTTACAGTGCCATCTCACTTTTTAGATGACAGTCCAATTCTCTCTGCGTGTTTAAGTTCTTTGGTTTCATTACCTTTCCTCTCTCCCTCAGTTGACCTCGGAGGTGTAGGGTCAGTTATGTTGGAGGAGGAGAAATTGCGCATGGAGAATCTCTGTACTGAGCTACTTGAGTTGTAATAAATAGACTTTGTTAAACTGCATCTCATACTAGCAGAATTTGAGCAACAGCTACATTTTTATGTGATTTTTTTTAATTCCCATGATTCTATGCAGAAGCAACAGAAACACAGAAAAATCTTAATGTGTGCAGCATTATCTGGACACCAACTGTTTACATGAGTACGTTTTCTCAATAACTGCAAGTTTTCCTATAAAATGCAAATCATGTTTTCTTTTTATTAGTATGAGAATGACTATTGCTGGACATTTGTATGGTTCATTTTCTCTACCTTATCAGACATAGCCTATAAAATATAATTATCATTTTGTGGTAGCTTGTGAGTATCCACTATTGATCTTGGCCATCCATTGACAGGTGACTTTCAAAGTCTTTAACAAAAAATATGGTACCCACCAATGAAATATAAATAATAACAAGTATTAGGAATGACTAGTAATGGCTGGGCATGGTGGTGCATGCCTGTAAGTGGCAGCCTAGGAAGCCATACCGGGACCAGAGATCGTGGTTTGAGTCCCGCTGGGGGCACGTAGCAAGACCTAGTCCCCAAAAAATAGCTGGGCGTGGTGGCGCACGCTTGTAGTCCCAGCTACCTGGGAAGCTGAGACTGGGGATTGCTTGAGTCTGTGGTACCCCGGGCAACCTGAGCCTGCAGTTCCATGGGCAAAAATAACAAGACCTAGTCTCAAAAAAAAAAAAAAAAAAGAAAGAAATGATGACTAGAAATGTTGAGTGATTGCTTTTTAATTTCTGTTTTGGAAACAGAAGACTGAAATTTATTAGAATTCCATGGAAAAGAAGAATAAATAATTTGGGGGCTTCCTTTGAGGAAAAAATAATGTATATTTTATGTTCTTGCCCTGCACTGATTTTGTGTCTCTTCTAGACTATTCCACAGCCACTCTCAGTCAGGTAACCTTTGGACAAGGGAATAACACAGCTTCTGCACTCATATTGCTTAGATCCTGGTTAAGAAAAAACACGTAAAATACTTTTGCAGTCAGAGAAAGATGCCTAATTGTACAGTACAGTCTGCTACTGGAGATACTCAGTAACTGCTGTTGCACTGGATTCTGTGGCCATGGTGATGATTTCAGCAAGCTGTTGAGATGGAGTAATCCTCATTTGGAGGTGGGGGGGGTCCTACTGCTGTTTCTGTGGGTGCTCTTACCATCAAAGCACATAGTACCCATCTGCAAACTTGGGACTGGTTACATCATAGAGAAATTAGCAGGCTTCATAGCAAGACACATGCACCTAGGATTTGTTCGCTGTTTTTTTTTTTTGTTTGTTTTTTGTTTTTTCTATTTCCATGGAATTCATTCTCCTGCTCTTCCGACATCCAAATAGCAGTAGAGATTCTGAGGACAGATGGCCTGAATTTTCAAAGATAACATTTGGTGGTTGTCTCAACCCACAAGAAGATTTTCATGTCACACTTACTTAATCTTGCTCATAGTTCCTTATTCCTACCAACAGTGCTTTATACCCTCCATCCTGAGAGGGACTTTATCTGAATATCCCTTAAAGAATGATCAAAAACAAAACAAACCAAAACAACCCGGCCTGTCACTGTGGTTCAGAAACTGGAATGAAGTTCCTAGGGATAGAGGGACCAAGTCCTTTCTCAGTGAGTGAGTGCTTTCTGGGTTAAAGTAACTCACAGGTCTTTTTAACTTTTGACGGTATGTTGAGTGTCTGTATTGGCCAGGCTGCCTATGGGTCTGATGCCTATGGCATGCTTCGAGGTGTGTCTTTCTGCATCACTGTTCCCAACTTCAGGGGCAAAGCAGGGGCTGTGTGTGTGTGTGTGTGTGTGTGTGTGTGTGTGTGTGTCCTTAACCTAGAGCCTAAGAAGATCAGAGATACCCCGTGCACCTGCAGCCCATCTCCCAAGGCTCACCACTCTCTATAGGTGCCTTAATCTCTACACGTACCACTGGCTAGAGGTTACGGTTGGGAGGAGGGACCTTGATTGCAGACTAGGAGGAAATTAAAAGTCAAGGGGTGACTGAGACTTAAGTGGCTGAAAGGCAGCCTATCTGCTGCAGTGAGGGGGACTGTTCAGGAGCAGGCTGAGTCACCCAGAGAGGGGGCCAGTTTGCATTAGAAAATGTTCTATTTCCCGAGTCCTTATGTCAGCATCTCCAACTGGTCAACTTGGGCCCTAACAAGTCCCTCATATAGGTCAGAATCCCACTCAGTGTTTCAAAAGGATGACATTAAGTCTGGCAAAGATGTTGAGGCCCTCACTGTTATCTGCCCTCTGGCAGAGTGGGGCTGTTGGACACCATCAAAGCTGCTTTGGCCATGATAAGAAGTTTGTCAGCTACTGAAGGTGACTCCAGCCACCTCCCAGCAACCTGTGACCACTGACTCGTGCGTTTTAACTGAATAGAGATAGAATCTGAAAGAGCAGATTACAAAAAAAAAAAATTCTCTGACATTGATATCGGGTGCAAAATAAGGCAGAAGTCTCCAACCAATAAGCCAAAGGAAGGAAACAAACAAACACCCCCTGCACTTTGATAGCACTTTCAAAATGTGACTTCTGCCACCCATATTCTTCCACCCACCCCATGGCAGTTGCAAGTCACAGTGCATTTTAAACAACAAGGTTTTATTAACAAGGGGGGGGACTCAGTGCCACAAATGGGTTATCTTACCCAATACCATTCAGTCCCCAGAGTCCCAAAACCACAAGATGGTGCCCTTTTGCCCCTCCAGATTTGAGTCAGGCACTTTGCAAAATTCAGTCTTTCTTTTCCATCATCTCTTTGTTTCTTCTCTTTCCAGCATTCTGAACTGTTCAGCTTTTCCAAGATTCTTCAAACTTTGCAACAGATGCTGATGCAACATTAGTTTCCCAAATCCCTGACTTTCTCCAGGTACCACCTTTCCGGCAAGTTTCCAACAAGACAGACTTTTTCCTTTTTTCCTTCTCTGAGCCTTTGACTCCTGCACCGTATCTCCTCACAGCACTCACCGGGCCTGCCTTCAGCAGCCCCCATCACCCCTGCCATGCCATTCTTTTGGTGTCTGATCCACACGTGCTCCTCCTCTGCTGGTCACACCTGGCCACCGCTCCTGGCCTCTCTACCAGCCCACCATTCTGGTGTTCCATGCACCCTCTCTTCTTCCTGCCTCCCCCTTTTTATACCCTCTTTTTGCCTCCTTTCCTTCTCCAGGGTCTTTCTCTTAGACCCCGCTCACCAGGACAGTAATGACATAGGTCCCATATCACAAAGAGGGGTGCCCTGACCCTCCATTCAGATGTGTCACCCCATATCCACATCAGAGTTCTTTCAAGGGTCTGGCAGGAAGTTCTCTGTGGTTGGGATGCTGGGGACTCCCACCATGTGCAGTGTAAACCTGATTTTTAAAGGGTAACTGCACAGAGGAATGGGAAGGAAGGAAGGGAGGGAGGGAGGGAGGGAGGAAGGAAGGAAGGAAGGAAGGAAGGAAGGAAGGAAGGAAGGAAGGAAGGAAGGAAGGAAGGAAGGAAGGAAGGAAGGAAGGAAGGAAGGAAGGAAGGAAGGAAGGAAGGAAGGAAGGAAGGAAGGAAGGAAGTCACCTTGTCACCTACTCATGGTTCTAGCCTCGCCTGGTGCCCAGGAATTTGCTCCAGATTCCACATTCAAATACTAAACTGATACCTTGTTTTTGGAGGCAGGCAGGTTATGGTCTCCCCACCCCTGCTCACCCACTCAGATGCAGCATTGCATCACCTGGCACTTGGCCTGATGTACTGCTGGATGTGCTCCCACACAGGTGCATGCCTTCAGGTGTGATGACACCTGGCTGCACACCTATTGGGCTGCTTTACCATGCTGGGAGGTTCCCTGGCATTGGGAGTCATTAGACCACAGGCATGTTCCCCTGAGCCCCCACACAAACCAGTGTTGCAGTCACAAGTCGAAGAGAGCCTGGGCATATCCAAGGGGAGCCCAATGAAAGGAGCCTCACCAGGTGACGGAACATCGGTAGCAGAAGCACTTGCGCTTTCCTAAAATTCTTTCCCTACCCCCACATTATTTGTCCGTTGACCAAGAGATTCTATTTCTTAGCTCAAATATTCATATTTCCTAGCTCAGAACACAGGTCAGTGGCACACATCATGTGTTGAGATCACTTGGCACTCAAAGCTCACAGGCCCATCTCCTTAGCTGCTCACATCATTTATGCCAAAATCTACGTTTGACTTCTGTGGTTCAACCACAGCAAACTTACAGAAAGCTGCCACCTCTCGGATACAATGAACATGCCAGCGATAGGAAACAGCAGATGTAGGACCAGCAGACTGTGCATCTGAGCTTCTGATAAAGCCCTGGGAGAGAAATGAGAGTTCTCTTCAACACAGGCCTCCTTCCTCATGCCAGGGCAGTGGAGAATGCTCTGAAATTTGTACTTGCTCCATTCCTTCTAGGCTTCAACGTATCTTTCTTGAGGGCAGGGAACTAGTTGGTCTTTTTTTTTTTTTTTTTTTCAAAAACCAAGGAACCACGTCTGTCTAGTAAAATGAACACATCTTCTGTGTCAGGTGTTTGAATTCTGACGAATGACAACACATCCCCCCAGAGGACCCTGGCGCTTTCCAGCAGGTGATTTGTTACCTGGTGCCCTTCCCCAGAGGCAGTCTCCGTTCTCCATGCTGCCTTTGCCGGGTACACTCTCACAATACTCAATCCATGTGCATTTGGCTCCAGCTAAGCAGGTTTGGAGCTGTCCATTGCTATCAGGGCTGTGGCAAAAGCTGCCTTGATGGGTTGGGTTTTAGGCAGGTGGAGAGTCTGGCTTTCTCTTTCAGGTCATCTCTTCCCTGAATTTGTGCTATGTGGTGTTTTTATTTGCTGTAATGATGTCCATCTTTTAGTCTTGAACTACTGATCATTTTATTATTCAGACATGCTTAAAAATTAAAGTCTCATAAATATTAACATCATAATACAAACTGTGATGTGTGCATACAATGGGCTATTTACTCAGTTTTAAAAGGAATAGAATTATGTAATTCTAACCTAAATGGACCTCAAAAGACATTCCACCAAGTAAGGTAAGTCAGACCCTGAGGCAGCAATTGTGTTTCAAGTTACATGAGGCACCTGCCATGTTCAGTTTCACAGACAGAGGAATGCTCTTGGATGCATGCAGTTTCCTTTTCCATTGAAAACGTTTCTGGAGCTGGCTGGCAGCAATTTTTGAAGTATCACATGAACAGGCTGCATGCTTAGAATGGTTAAAATGATCAATTTTAGGTGAAGCATATTTTATCAAAATAAAACAATTAACATTTTTAGCTACTTAGAAAGACTGGCTTTTGAAGAGGAACTCTCTGTGTTGAAAAATTATTAATTTCCTTCTAGTTACACATACTCATTTTCATCACAAGCAGAAGGAAAAATAAAATAATCAAGAAAAAAATTGTATGCAAACCCTGAAATAACAATATTTTTTTGTGTGTTATTTTAGTGCATGTTCTTCTCATCTCTTTTCTCTGCATATATTTTACAACAGAATTATAACTTCTTTCCACTTTATAGCATATGCAGTTTCCCTTTATTTTCAGTATTCAACTAAATGTGATGACAGCTGTCTTTCTAGCATTTTCTTACATGGCTATACAGTAATTTCTTTAAAAGATCTGTGCTCAGAAGTTCATGTTGTTTCTTTTTTATGTCATAAATATTGCTCTGCAGCCTCTTTTCACAGAATTCCTTGTTGATTATTTTTATGGATTAATTCTAGAAATTCTTTCACATGATACCACTTTTCCAAACCCTGCTGTTTGGCACCCACTTCTAGCACATAGGGTCCAGTTTACCCTGTTTGATTTGCTCATGGTCCCGACCCACATGAACTCCCCCTTGATGCTGTGCTCTGTTCAGTAACTTCTACCTCCAGGGAATCTGCATTCTAGTTCTCTGTCAGCCTCATGATGCTGAATTCCTGCAATAATTTCATTTATCAGAAGCATTTTTTAAAAAATTGCTGATTGATAAATTTTTCTTAGTGTGCTATAGAAACTGGGCATGCATTCTTTTCAACAAGGTTGATTGGGATGAAGTACACATGTGGAGCGGCAAAGAGTTGCATGGGTGTTATTTACAGGCTTTCTGGGAAGATAGTGTAAGCTTTGAGCAAAGACAATTACCTTTATTTGAGATATTCAGTGGTAATCAAGATACTTTGCTTCCCCAAACTGCCCACATTAACAGGGAGCAGAGGAGAAAATGTTGACTGACGTTGCTTAGGGTCATGCTTAGGGTAGGGCATGCTTAGGGTAGGGCATCATGGGGGCATCATCATGGGGGCATCATGGGGCCAGGCATGATTTGGGAGCCAGGAGATCACTTCCCCAACTTAAATATGGATAGATGGACAACAACTCAGCCTGTATATCAGCCTGCCTTTTAGAGTCCATCAGGACTCCACTGGCTGATGGTTTTTCATTCAAATAATTTATTGTTGATTGGTCTAGGAAAATGGGGAGCTAGTACTATTTATGGAAATGGGAGGAGAAAATTTTCTCTTTCTACCAGCCTGACCATAGCCTCGCCATTTAACTTGGTTTCCTTGCTATTTGAAATCCAACTTGGAGAAAGGGCCAAGTACAGAAGGAATAAGAAATAACATTGCCCTTTTGGGGGTGCCTGAGTCCCTGTGTCCCTCCTCTGTCCCCCTCTATCTTCTATGCAGTGCCATCCTTCAAGAGGTCGAAGGAAAGAACAGCTGTTCCTGAGCAGCACGATCCCTGGTTTGGATCTCCGTACCTGTACCCATGGACTTACAACCTTGAGCAAAGAACTTGACCTCTAGGGGTTTTACCTTTCCCAGCTATCAAACTCTTGGGGTTTTCATACTTTCTTTTGGAGGGTAAACAAAGAGAGACTGGACAGAAAAGTGCTTTGAGAAGCATGACGTTTTGCATATATATTAAGTGGAATTGCTTCAGACTTAGGCCACCTTTACTGTTGCTACACCTGCTTATTTTGCCACATTCCTGGACTAGCTGACTTCTGGCTTTCTGTTGGAATCAGTGATGTATGATAAGGGGATTTCTTAAAATAAGAAGCGCCTGGACTCAGGAAGCATGGGTGCCTGATGAAGGACAGGTGCTGGAAACACTTGGATTTTACAGATTGGTCAAAGAATCCAGAATCCAGAATCAAAGGGACTTGGATGAGAAGGGAAAGGACGGGAGCTCCTGACCTTGTCACCAGATGTTCAGTAAACTGATTTAGAGGGAAGAGAAAGAACTCCATTTCAGTCTTGTTAATAGATTTAGTGAAATGTTTTCAGTTGTTTGCATGAGAGAAAATACAAATTATAATGGTATAAGCTACAACAAATTCTCAGTATGTGGTACTTCCTCCCCCACTCCCTCTTCTCACCTCCCTTCCCCTCTTTCCTAGGGCAATATCATTACATTCTCTGCAAATAGGAACTTTTTGCATTTACTGAAATGCAAGTGTTATTAATACTTATTTTTTGAAAATGTAAAGGTGATATGATAATATGATAGTAATGATAATACAGTCAATTCAGGAATATTTATGAATATTTGGCATTGGGCTACATTAGAATTTTGGGAAAAGCAGACTTATCTGCATCATCCATGTGCTCTGCTAAGGATAATATTATCATTGGGCCAGGTGCCTGGTGACAGCAGAGAGATGCCATCTGGAATTAAATTTGATGAGGCCTTGCTTGGCTCTACCTTTCTGTATATTAAATGTTGACTGTGCAAACAGTAGGGAGCGGACTGTTCTTAGTGGGGCTCCTTTTATGGTTTTATGTTTGTTTTCAGTATTGTCTAGAGCTTACAGTGGGGTGTAATCCATAAAATCTATTTAGAATACATTTTCCTACAGAAATGTTATGAACTGGCCTTAGGTCTCCAAGGCTGCCACCAAAATTATATAACACTAACATTACTAAAATGTTATATATTTGCAATGAGGAGGAGGTCATGTTGTTGGGGCAATGGTAAATGCACATAGGGTTCTTAATTGACTGGAAGAGCAGGGCCTTGGAAGAGTAGGGCACCCGGGCTCTAGGAGGGTTATAACAATGGGAAGGGAGAAGCAGCTTGGTGGCCCCAAGGAGGGTAGAGATGGCATGCATTTAAAACCCACGAGCTTCTGGATGCACATGACTCATCAGCTGTGATTAAGCTTGTTTGGTAACCCATAAAAGAGAGAATGTGACAGCCTCACTGGGAGATAGCCTGATGGAAGAGAGGAGGTTGTACCTGAAACAGACTTCCCACCCCCTGCCGAACTTGAACTGAACAGGTGGGGTGGAGTGAGTTTTGAGTGGACTGAAGAAAGGGGAGTCTGGGACTGGACTGGAGTCTCCCAGGCTACTGTGGTGCTCCCTGAAGATCACCTGGGGGTGGTGAGTGGGGTGAGGAAGATCATATGTGCTCAACCATTTCCCTTGGTACCCTTGTCATGTGAAGTGTGGTGGGAAACTGTTAGTGTCCCCTGGAAGGCAGTTTGAACTGTTTGTTTTCACATGGGAAAGAAGTCATTTCTTTACAGTGAGAGAAGTGCATGGGCTTGCAGCTTGGGCCTTAAATGTCATGTTCTCTGCCCTACATGCCTTCTATATCACATTTCCTTTTCTTAGACTAGTCCTTAGGTGGCATACAAATTCTATTTTTAAGTGTGTTGTTGCTGGGTTTTCTGGTGCATGTAAAATATTAAAACACCTACTTGTATCTACTCGTATCTACTAGCTCTACTGGAGCTTACTGGTGTCTCCACTCCATTAGTATCCCATGAAAAACTGCCAAAAAAAAAAAAAAAAAAGAGATAAAACAGCAACAAAAAACCCAGCATGTGAGAGACTTATAAGCTATCAGGAACCCCAGAGCTAAGGTGAGAATTTGGAGGAGAAACTCTACTATCACATCCAAATACATTCTTCCGTGTGTGTGTGTGTGTGTGTGTGTGTGTGTGTGTGTGTGTCAGTGAGTCAGTGATGTCACCTCCAGTGTGAAACATACCTTAGATTGAGATGTGGGAAACATAATCCATTTCTTTTCAGATCCAGGAGAAGTGGGTAGTCCTATTCAAAGGGTAGCACCATGCTCCTGCCCTTGCCCTTGCTGATGCCTGCCTATTCAGCAAGCAGGCTAGGCCAGGCAGGGCAGGGAGGCTGGGAGTCAGGAAAGTCCCCAGCCTCCCAGCAGTCTTTACACTCATTCTCTGGGCTCACTCTCTCGCTCTCGCTCTCTCCCCTCTCTCTCTCTCTCTCTCTCTCTCTCTCTCTCTCTCTCTCTCTCTC
>PVHY01034594.1:0-10347 GCA_004024945.1 Uropsilus gracilis | reverse complement strand
TTCACCCGGGTCACCTCTCCTCCGCCTTCACACAGGTCTTGCTCCTCAGGAACCAAGTGCTGGGGAGGTCAGGAAGCTCCAGAGGACCCAACCGGGTCCTTCTTCCGAGGCCCCAAACCTCCGCGCCTGATCCCAATCTCCAGGCTCTCGCTCTCACTCCACTCTCCACGGTCCTCTCCAAAATTGTGTCCCTACACTCTACCTCCCCTCTTTTTTATCTTTCTCCCTGCTTCCTATTGACCATCCCCCCTTGGTGTGTTACCTCCCTTGTCCCTCTGCGCCGGACTTTGACCTCAGGACCCTACATTATATAACCCCAGTCTCCCTGGTTACTTTTAGAGTAACCACTTTACTCTCCAAGGGGAGAACTGGCCTCAGGCTAGTTTTAGTCTCTGTTTTTCAGATGCAGGTGTCTGCAATGCCCATATTTGGAACTGGGTTCATCTTTGGGTCCCGGCTTCACAACTATCTGAGTTCCTACTATGTGCAAAGATTTATGTTCCCCATGACTTGAAATATTACAAGAATAGAATAAACATACTAATAGCTGCCACATAATAATAGATTAGTCTCATCTAAATTTTTCAGAAAATAAGTCCTTTACTTCAGTTGAGGTTGTTAATTTTTGGTCATGAGGAGGAGATAAAATTTGGACCCTATTTTAAAGGGTTTTGGTTAGGTGGAGATTTCAGGGAAGAGATTTAGGAAAGAATATTGAAATAATCAGAAATTTTTAGTAATCTCCATTTATGCTCCTTTCTACTTCCCAGATTTTGCACATGGTATTCTTTCAACCTAGAACACTTTCTCTTCCCCCTTACACATTTTCTCCTTCAAATCTCAGTTTATTTAAAAATTTTTTATTTTCTTACATAGTTGGTCATATTTGTATAGTTATTGCTCCTTTAAGTTGCTGCTCTATCACCAATAATCCATCTACTGACCACCACCCTGATTCTGCATGTCTCCCTCCTCTCCTCTGAACACTCCAAATCCTCCTATCTTGCAAGCCATAGATAAGTGATTGGCTCCCAAGTCTCATCTTTTTCCTGGAATCTTGTCCTTTTCCTGGGTGAGGACCTGTTTTCCTAGACAGCGGCAGACCAGGCTGCTCAGATCCCAGGAGCATCTGGGAGGCTGGTAATAAGACAGGAACCTCTTATAGGGTAAGTATGTGGAGTGGTTCTCTGAACTTCTTAATGTCAGAACTTCCTACCATATAGGAGCCTGTACTGTTTTCTCCAGACCAGTTTGGTCTCTGGTTTCCATTCCTCCTCATCCACACTGATTGTCCTATCCATTCTTGTAACTATCACATAATGCTACTCTGAGTCTTACAATTCTGGCATTGGGAACCTAACTTCTAGCCTCTGTTGATGGGGAAGTTTCCCAGTGGGACAGATTCTAGCATTTCCTCTCATCATTTCTAGTCCTGTATCAGTCACATCTGATGTTTTCATGACCCAATTGGAAAAAAGAGGAAGCCTCACTCATGTTGCCTGTATTTCTGGACCAGGGGCTTGGTTCTCAAGTCCTGGGAAATACTGTAGGTAGAACTCTGTAATGGTCTTATCTTTTGTGGCTCCTACCATACTTTAGTTGGGTCTGCCCCAGGTGATGGCTGTGTTCAGACCTTTGATTTTTTTTTTTAATTTTGTATTTTGTAATTATCATACAACATTGGTCATGTTTGCATGGTTGTATTGTACCCCTTATTCCCCACCTCCCCCCCTCCCCGTTGCCACTTCCCCCCTCTGGCCACTCCAACTCCTCTCCCTGCAAGCCGTTGGTCTGTGTTTGGCCCATTGGTCTTTTCTTTTTTTAGAACTATGTCCTTTTTCCTGGGTGCAGATTTGTACTCTGGATAGCAACAGATGAGGCTGCTTGGACCCCAGGAGTAGCTGAGGCAGATAGATAGGTCAAATACTTTGGGAACTTATCAGGCAGGTATGGGGTGTGCTTCTCCAGGATCCTTTCTGTCACTTGTTTCTGTGCATACAGTTCTGATATCTGAATTTGGGAATGTAACTCCAGCCGATAGCAGTGAGGTGTTTGCTGCTGGGGCCGACTTCCCCAGATGGTTGGTGGAGCTCCTCTCTTCTCTCTTGTTAGCAGTTCTGTACTAGGGCCACAGCTGCTCATGGTGCCTTTCTTCCCCCATTGATTGGTATAGGAGGGAACCTCTTTCATGTTGCACATTACTGTGGGCCTGGGGTTTGATTCCCCAGTGCCAGAGATGATGTGGGTAGAAATCTGTGACAGGTCACCTCAATAGCTGGTTTTACCTTCCTGTCTCAGTAGTTCCCATCACAGTGCTTGTACCACCCAGTGGTGAGTGTGTGTATCCAGGGCTGTTGTTACTTCCTTTCCTCTGCAGTATATCTGCAGCTGTAGCCCCCCCCACCCCCAACCTTCCCCCTCAGAGAGCTCAGCCACTACCTCCTGCCCATGTGGAGGCAGAGGCTGGCTTCCCCAGTCTGAGATCTCTGGACCTACAGTTCCTAAGATCCTGAGGTCCTGGGGGCATAGGACTCACCCTTGTCTCTCCCACCCCACCCCTGCCAGCAGCCTGACCTGGAGGGTGAACCGGAGCACCTCTCCACACGGTTTGAAAGGACCTCAGCTCCCTCCTTGCCCAACAAAGTGCACTTGGTTGGGTTGGAAGGCAGAGCTTACTAATCCCTTCTCCCAGCTCATGCCCCTGGGGTGCCCTGCCTGGACACTGAAAGGGTGGAGGCCAGGGTCTCCAGCCTGAGGCCCCTAGACCCCAAGATCCTGAGAGCCTGGTGGTGTAGAATTTACCCCCCGAGGGCCAGGCCTTTTGAGGGGCAGGTCTTTGATTTGTCCTTCTCGCAGTGGTGGTGCCTGAATTACAGATGCTTTGCACCGATCTGAGATCTGACTGAAGTGGGAGTCAGACTGGAGGAAGAGTGTCTCCCTTGACCTGGCCCCTGGCCCTCAATTTACCCACACCTTAGACTGTTCAGGTGTATGATGGGGCCGCCTGCCCAGACCCAGATGGCACTGGTGGACTTCTAGCTCACTGAGACTGGAGTCAGGTGGGGCACATGGAGGTAGAGGGAGGTGGAGCCTTGTATTCCCCTTCCCTGACCTGAGATCCCATGCAGAGGCAGCCCAACCCCCATGGAGGCAGGGGTGGCTTCCCTAGCCCAAGAACCCTAGACCCTGAGACCCTGGTAGCACAAGACTTACCCTGCCCCCATCCTGCCTGTGGTTTAGTAGGCCTGTGAGTGTTCGTTCTGGGGTTCTGTGCTGGGAACCCTGGCCAGGATCTCAGTTAATGTGCTTCTTTAGGAGGCCCCCATTCACCCTTCATGTAGATTTGTGTTTTTGTTATGGATTCTCATAGCAACCCAATCTTCCCTTGCCATTGCACTTACCTGCTGTAGCCTCCACAATGGTAGAGAATACATCTATCACTGTTTCATCAACATTTGTTCATGAGACCTGGCCTATATTGAACATCTGGTAAATATGTGGTGAATTACTGAATAAATGTTCAAAATACTTTGGTTAGGAGACTTGATAGACTGAGTATAGATATCATTTGGAAGTTTAGGTGAAATGGGGGGAGATAAAACTAAAAAGAAGAAAAGCTTTAAGGGAGATTTTGAAAGTTTTTGAACTCAAACTGGTAAAGCCAGTTTGAGTGCCTTTCCAGAAAATAACTATTTGCCATTCACTAGTGGATGCTAATGGGTCTCTTCTCCCAATGTCTGATGAAATGGCCTAGTCAGAAGAAGATAGCTCAGTTTTTATTTAAATCTCAAAACTCACAAGAACAGTAGGTAAATACATCCTGTTTTATATTTCATTGCAATGGACCACTTAATTTTTTTTAAATTAAGCCCTATATCAAAATATAGGGCTTACACATTTTTATAATATTCTTGTGACTTCATGAATGCAGCCTGTATCACTCCCTTTCTCTCAGAATAGGTGATGTAAAGGAGGCCCTATCTATTCTTTTTCTGAGCAGATTAATAAGGCATTCAGAGAGAAGCAGAAAAGAATGCAATGGATTCCATTTTCTTCCTTAGTTTATTTGAAGTTCTTGACACTAGAGGGAGTATGTGGACAGAACAGAGAACAATCATTTGTCTTTGTTTCTGCAAATAATTTTAGAGGTTTTGCTAATCTTTGAGTCAGAAGAACCCACTGTCACAAAAGTTTCATGTTATTTTCTTCTGTTAATATCATGTTTTGTCTTGATTTGAAAGGGACTAGCAACTCCTATCTCCCTCCTCTCCTCCAAATCTGAAGAAATGTTTTTTCCTTGAATTGTGCCAGGGGGTTGGTAACAACACCCAATTATAAGTTGCTGATAACAATGAATGAAAGAGAAGAACTATTACAAGAATATTTTTAAGAAGAGATATTAAACCATATATACTGCAGTGTTATTGATAGAGGGCTATGGCAGTGTCTCGGCTTCAAAGGACAGTGGCAGATAAAGGACAGATCACTGTCTATGGGTTCTCACCTGCACACAAATTGCAAAACCACTTAGGTTCAGGGGACAACAACAATGGGGTTTATTTAATAAAGAGGTGAAACAAAGAGCTTCCATGGCCGTAAGTGACTGGCTGTCTCACCATGAATAGTATCCAAAGCAGCCAGAAGTACCCCAGTAAAAGACTGCAGAAGTACCCAAGTAAAAGGTCTGGAGCTTCTGGTGCAAATGCAAGCAGTGGGTCAGCTCAGTGTGGCAGCTGGAAGTGCTCACAGGTAGGTAAGCTAAGATGACACTACAGCAGCCACAACAGTAGTCTGAAAACTAGACTGGACAGCAGGGACGGCAACAACACTGAAAGGTAGTGCCAGACTATCAAAAATGTGGACAATTCTCAGAGGTGACTCAGGTATAGCGTGCTGGTCACTTGTCGTCAGTGCTGGGTAACACTGACTTGTCATGCGGTGTCCACTGGTCACCAGGAGGTGGTTTCAGTGATACCAGTGTTAACAGCTCTTCGTGAACTGTTGGCCTACATCAAAAACAAACCAGGCCAAGGTCAATGTTGTTTGTTTCAGGTGAAATTAGAGCACGAAAGGAGGCGGGTGCAGCAACCATGTCTCTGTAGAGGTCTTCATTTTTCCCTTCTTTCTTCAAGGTTGGCTGCTGACTGCTTTTTCTTTCTTTGGAAGTCAACCACTGATCCTTCTTCTTTCTTCTGTCTTTGGAGGCCAAGGACAGAGTGTCCAAGCTGGCTACCATCTTGCTTTATATCTTTTTTTAGGATCTCCCATCCTGCAAATATGATTGGAACATTTTCAGTTCAAAGTGAATAATTGGGTCATTTGGAATCAATGGGCACATTGTTGATTTTTGATTCAAATAATTAACAAATGAATTTATTGAATCAGGTCGGTTCATTTACCTTGTACCACCCAGGCACCAAACATAAAAAGGAAAACTTGGTGCCTGCATAGATCCAACCTCCTCTGACCTCTGGATAGGCTGATGGGCTGATGGGCTCTGAGAAATTACAGCCAGAGCTGCTTTCAGTGGAGGCACTTTATAACCAGTACCCTTTTAGTGTGATTGGGTGTAACAATGTAAAAGGTGAGGAGAGAGAGCCCTTATAGCAGCAGTGAGACATGGGTTCCAGCTGCAGAGGGTTGCTCTGCTTGAGAGCCTGCTCTATTGGCCCAGGACTCCACAGATCTCGCTACTGCCTGCACTGGTGCACTGGTGTTCCATATCCCTCTCTGCAGTCCTGAACCAAGGGCCATGGAGTGAGTTGTTGCCTCCTATCTAGAGCTTGCTCCAGCATAGGGCAAACCAGCATATGCAACCTCAGTGGAGCTATACTTGCTAGGGCAGCAGTGCTGCCAGCCATCTCTGCTGGCTTCTGATGGCAGTCTGAGTTCCAGTTGGGTCACTAGTAGCAGGTGGCAAAATGCTTGCCACCCACTGTCTCTTGCATTGCTTATTCTCAGTGTGCTCTTGGCCAAGCTTTGGCACTTAAATTTGCCTAGCTGTGAGGCAGCCATCAAGCCTGACCGACTGAAGTGGTCCTCTGTGTAGCTGTCCTGCTACCTCCCACTGCAGGGCAGCCTGGGTGCTGCAGAGGTAGAGCTCTGGGCAGTCAGTGGGAAACTCAATGCTGCTGGAGCCATAGGGGCTCCAGCACTCAATCCTGGTCTGTGCTGGAGGAGGGGCTGCCTACAGGCAGCGACTCTGGAAGCTGATAGGAACTCCTTTGCATCTCTGCAGTTTTTAGAGCTGCATAGGCTAGCTGTTCCAGCAGCAAGACTGGAAAACATCACTGCTGATGCCCAGGCTCCCAGCACTTATGCAACGGTGGGAACCAGCCAGTTATGCCCCTGGACTCTTGTGTGGTGGGGCTCTTGGTTTCATTGCCTCAAAACTGGCTGTGTCTTATGTTGATTATTTAATCCTTCAACTAATCCTTGCTGAGCACTATGTATGGTGCCAGGCACTGTATTCATCAGTAAGAGTCTAGACATAAGACATAGTCCTGTCTTTAGGTTGCTATCAGTTTAGTTGTAATAAATATTATGATAAAGGGAAGTACAAATTGCTGTGGGAATCAGAGGCTTATTCTACCCAAAGCAGGTTTGGGTAGGTTTTAGTTTGGAAGAGTGCTTTAAAAAAGTAATTCAGTTAAATGGATTTGGTGGACAGTGAGGTTGTGTGTGGGTATATATTGTGCAAAAGGCTCTTGTGCTAGCAGAAGCCAGGAAACGTGTGAGAGGAAAAACACCTGGCTCATTGCAAACTGAGAGAGTGGTTCCAGCAGTTGGTTTCAGGAATGATTCAGAAGATTAGAAAAGGTGGGGCTAACCCTAAAGCGCTCTCTGACTTCAACTGTGGTAAAAGTAATTGCTGTGGTGAAAGGTATGAAGCAAGGGAGTGGCACGGGAAAGAAAGGAACAGGCTACTCTTTACTTACTTTTCTTGTCTGGACTTTCAGGAATCAAGGCCATGTGTTTCATGTGGTCTCCAATTGTGTATATTCACCTGGGAGGTCTTTGAGATTCCTTCTTTCCTGGATAGTGATGATGTCTTCTCTGGCAGAGGCCACAGTTCCAATCTTAGGTTACCTGAACAGAAAAGCCTTTCTCACTTTCCTGCTATGGGTTTCACAGGGATTTTCTCATGGAGTTAGGATTTTGGGCTCTTCTTATCTTCAGGGACCAATTTCTACATCAGATATAGGAGAACTTGCAAATCTCATCAAACCCTTGCCTTGGCCTATGTCCTCTTTTCCCCAACCACAGATGGAGTATTTTCCCCTGAAGAACTCATCATAGATGAGTGTTGTAGTATCTCTTTTGGAGCTTGACCATATACATTAGGTCATTTGTGCACTGTAACAATACCCTGAGTTGGAGATTACTGCTCTTGCTTACAGTTGGGAAAGCTGAATCTGAAGTGACCTGTCTCATAGGACACAAAGCAAGTAAATAGTGGTTTTTAGAAATGGACTTGCTGCACACCAGAGTCACCCCTGTCACTGTCCTGTCCATCATTTATTTTCACTGGGTTCTTGGTACAAATTGTGAAATCATATGTCAGGGACCATGACAGCTCGTCCTTCAAGAGATTATTCCAACATTATTTTTCCTTTGTTCAAAAAAATATCTACTACAGAGGTGGCAGAAATACCTTTGATTGACTGCTTGGAACACAGCATTGAGTTGGGTGATGCCACATCTTAGCATAGCAGGGAAAGAGTATCTCTAATTGATTAACAGTGTTTGCTGCTGTGGGTACAGGTGAGGGGCTGCACATTTGTCATTTTCAGTATACCACTTCGACAACCTTGTGCCAGTCATGATATTTCTTCTGACACCATTTTATCCACAACACTTATTTTGCTTGTTTTCATTCCTTCATTTTATAGGGACAGGATTGGTTTTTGCTAATTTAATAGTAAATTCTATTTACTGAGCATATAGTAACTGTGAGGCACTTAGTAGATTATGACCAGTGCACATCACAATCTTGCAAGGTAGGCAGAGATAACAAGGTATAGAGAGGTTCGGTAACTAGTCAAAGAACATACTACAAGTAAGCTGGAATTTGAACCCATAGCTTCAGAGAAAACCTTGGATTTTTATGGAGGTAATGAATAATTTCAGATTCATTGTCTAAGTCTTACAACAACCCTGTGAGATAAATCTGAGTTTGTAGTTGAGGGAGTTTGAGGGGCTGAGAGAGTTTGGCTGTGGTAGAACCCCAACTCCTGACTCCTGTTTACTACAGGCTTTTTCTGCTGGTATTTCAGGCTATAGAGAGAAGCTCTGGATTCCACAGATAGTTTTGGGAAGAATTCCTGAGGTCTTGACTAATTTTACCCTTGATATTCTTACCTTGCTTTAAGGTCTTATTATCAAGGTCTTTCTTTTATTGAGAGGTCTCCCTATAATTTAGTGTCTTAAAAACCTCTATTAAAGTGAGATTCATATAACATAAAAGTAACCGTTTATTTACTTACTATTTTTAATTGGCAAGATTAGCATATAACATTATATTAGTTTCAAATGTAAAATCAAGTGACTAGATATATGTGTCTAAAATTGACCATTGCTAAGTGAACAATTCGGAAGCATTAATTACAATCAATACTATATGACCACCAGCTCCAGCTGTATATTCCACAGGTTGATTTTGTTTATTCCTTTTTTTTGAGATTAGGTCTCGCTATTTTTGCCGGTGGAACTGCAGGCTCATGATGCCCAGGGTACCACAGACTCAAGCAATCCCCAGCCTCAGCTTCCCAGATAGCTAGGATTATAGGCATGCGCCATCATGCCAGCTATTTTTTGGAACTAAGTCTCACTGTGTTACCCCAAGTGGGACATGAACCATGATCCCTAGCCCCAGCCGCTTCATAGGCTAAAGCTTACAGGCATGAGCCACCATGCCCAGCTGATTTTTTTTATTCTCAACTTTTTGCAGTCATTATAAGGTACACACCTTGAACCATGCTATAAGATTTTGATGTCCAGAAGAAGCTGTTAAGCAGCCTGTATATACAAAATGCAATCAGATACAGATACAGTTTATGTAATGAAAAATGTCATCAGAAAATAGCTTTTGATCTGTATTCAAGGTCTTTACAGAGATACCATTTGTATCATTACCTTGGTCAAATGGATACCAAGATTTCAGTGTGGTTTCTAACAAGATTGTTAGCTTTTAAGTTGATGGGCACTGATCCCCTTGGCTTAAATTATTCACATAATTACCTCCACTCATTCCTAAACTTAGCACAAAAAAGAAAAAAATTATATCCTTTGATCAGGAATTGACCAAGCACTGGGCAATAGAAATATTGCTAGGAATTCGACAATATTCAGATCTGATTGTGAAATATAAAGTCTGTGGCCCTGGAAAACAAGCATTTTCTTCAGAGTCAGTTCCAACAAGCAGGAAAAAAATCTTGGAATCGATCTTCCCTTTGCCTCCAAATGATCAAACTGTAATTATATCATTTAAGGGGTAATTGTTCCAGAATGGGCTACTCCAGACTGCATTCTGCTGACGCAAATAGAATCACTAAGAAGTGGAACAGTGCTTCTAGAACAGTGTGCTTCAAATTTGTTTGTTTTATCTAGACTCATGGAAAGATGCTGTGTGGGCCAGCCCTCACAGCTGCTTCAGCCTCTGAAGCTCTTCTCTCTTCAGAGCCGGGCCTTTTGATACCTACCTATCACAGGCCTAGACCCTAAAAGACCATCCTCTTTGATAGGGTGCTAGTATTTGAACTTATTAAAGTCTTGTATACCAAGGCTTGAACAGGAGACCTGAACATTCTCAAAATTACCCCAGGGCAGATGAAATGGGGTCTCTGGTCTGACATGCATTTATGGGGGCAGGGTGAAGCAACAGCATTTCATTAATAGCTTCCCAGCAAAGGAAGTGAGGAAAGAAAAGAAATATCACATGCACAGCAATGATGTTGTAGGTGCTGGACAGGACATTTCAGTTACATAGCAGATTCCCAAGTAGTTAGAATCCCAATGGACAGACACAATAGGGTTATTGGGGGGTTGGGGAGTGTATAGGGTTCAAGAGTCAGCCAGGTAAGCAGTCTTGATCTGAGAGTGCTGAGGATCTTCCAACTTTGACTTTCTGTCTTTGGATTTGGAAGCAGCAGAAACCAGTCAGGGTAGCTGAATCCAAAGCAGATGGCAATCCTGAGAAATACATGTAAGCAATTAGGGTCAACTTAGATAAAATGGTGCCTGTGTTAGGGGAGGAAAGACCTGGGAACCCCAGAATTAATTTATCTTTCCTTCCTTCCTTCCTTCCTTCCTTCCTTCCTTCCTTCCTTCCTTCCTTCCTTCCTTCCT
>PVHY01034593.1:0-10345 GCA_004024945.1 Uropsilus gracilis | reverse complement strand
CCTTCTCTCCACATCCTCGCCAGCAATTTGCGTTGCCTGTTCTTTGGATGTGGGCCATTCTTACTGGTGTAAGGTGGTATCTCATTGTGGTTTTGATTTGCATTTCCCTTATTACTAGCGATGTTGAGCAGTTTTTCATGTGCCTGTTGGCCATTTGTATTTCCTCTTTGGAGAAGTGTCTTTTTAGTTCTTCTCCCCAGTATGCCTTCTTTGGAGAAGAAGCTCTTAGCTTCTTCTGCCCATTTTTTGATTAGTTCATTTATTTTCTGTTTTTGAATAATATGAGTTCTTTGTAGATTTTGGATATCAGCTTCTTATCAGTTTTGGATATCAGCTTCTTATCAATTTGTGCAAGTATTTTCTTCCATTCAGGAGGGCGTTCTTTTAGTGACGGTTTCTTTTATTGTGTAGAAGCTTTTTAGTTTGATGTAGTCCTACTTATATTCTCTCTCTCCCTCTTTTTATCTCTCTGCTGCTAGGAACAAATCTGTAAAGATAGCTCAGAGGTTTATATCTTGTAGTCCTTTGCCTCTATTTACTTCTATGTATTTTATGGTTTCAGTTCTTATATCCAAGTCTTTTATACATTTTGAGTTGATTTTTGTGTATGATTTGAGGTAGTGCTCTAGTTTCATTCTTTTGCATGTGAGAGTTCAGTTTTCCCAACATGACTTATTGAAGTGGCTTTCTTTGCTCCATTGTATATTCTTGGCCCCATTGTCATAGATTACCCACATAGGTGGAGGTTTATTTCTGAGCACTCAGTTTTATTCCACTGGTTTATGTGTATGTGTTTATTCCAATACCATGGACATGAAATACTGCCATTTCCCCATCTATTTTGTCATAATTATTTTAGCGATTCAGTGTCTTTTAATTCAACAATGCATTAAAAAGATTATACACCATGACCAAATAGGATTTGTACCAGGGACACAAGGATGGTTCAACATCTGAAAAACTGTCAATATAAAAATTTACCACATCAGTAAAAGGAAAGATAAAAAACATATGATCATTTTACTAGATGCCAAGAAAGTATTTGATAACATTCAACATCCATTTATGATGAACACCCTGGGGGAAACTAGGTAAATATATCAGCATGGTAAAGGCCATATATGGCAAATCCATTGAGTTTTTTTAATTGTGGCCAAGCAATATGCAATAGAAACAACACATTACAAGGACTGAATATGTGTCTTGAGTTTAAATTAGCAACTTGAACAAAAATGTCAGGCTATGTGTTCATTATGCTGTTTCTCATCTCACGTAGCCAGATCCTGTCAGGATAGAGCTGAGACCAAAAGGGTCTCTCTAATTTGCAACCAATTTCCCCCTTTTCTATATGTGTGTCTGTGCACATGCATATGTGTGTGCATATAACATCTCATTGTATTCTCTTTCTCTAAAATTAATACTTGTCATAGACTACCTAATATACATTCCAAAGGGTAGAAATAGTAAAATTGCAAAATTTGAACTAATCACAGGGTGTGTTTATGCTTGCAGGAAGAAAAAACTGTTCATGAAATCTTGGACTTACAAACTAGATGAATGAAGAGATAATTGTTCAAATTACACATTATTCTTCCTTATGCTTTCCTAAAACATCTACTAACCTGTTTTTTAAATTGAAATTTCTTTAGAGTAGTTAAGTTTGTGTTTACAGATCATGAGCCAATCATTACTAATCATTAACTGTGTGACAGTGGGGCTGCAGGGTAAAGAAATTCAATTCAATTCAACAAACATTTATTGAGGTCTACATTGTACAAATAAGGAAGAAGGTAGGTCCTAGGGAAAATACAAAACTAAATAAGGTTAATTCCTTGCCCCCTGGAAGCATGAAACATTGTGAAGAAAAAAATATCTACCACATAACAAGTTATAACACGAGGCAGCCCAGAATAGAGGTCTGTAAAAAAGTGCTATGAAACATGGAAAGAGCAATTTGTTCTGACTGGGAGAGGTGGGGAAGGCTTCATAGAAATGAATTTTCTTTCACTAATTCATTCAACAGCCTTCATCTTACACCCACTATGTGCCAGAAACTGCAATAGCTGCTGGGACCACCGTGGTGAAAAAACCATCACAATCTAATGTGATCAGGGCTGTGAGAGGGCGGAACAAGGTACTTTGAGAACACATAGGAATGGCAACATGTCTGGCCTTTGGTAGCCTTGGGTCGTGCAGTATTGTGATCTACAAGACATTTTTATTTGGCCATTTGAATGACCAAAATATATTTCTTATATACATATATATGTATTTTGTCTTCATCCGCAGTTCCTTGTTCTCAACTCCCCCAAAGCCTTGGAATTTCCCAAGTGTTGACAATGTTAATGATGTTTTTGCTATATAATAAAGGTAAGGGGAGGGGGTGGTTGCCAGGGAAACCAACATAGAGTGTAGACTTTTCAGACCCACCCCCCTGACCTCCTGGAAGTAATTGGAGGTTGAGTGCAATTGCCAATGTCCAATGAATTAATCATCCATGCCTATGTAATAAGGCCTTGATAAAAGCTCAAAAAGGAGGTGCTCTGGAGAGCTTCTGAATTGGTGAACACATGGAAATTTGGGACTGTGTGCGGCTAGAGAGGGCATGGAAGCTCCACCTCTTTTTTCATACCTTGCCTTATGCATTTCTTTCATTTTGCTATTCATTAGTAGTCTTTAATAAACTGGTGATCTAGTAAGCAAATGGGTTTCTGAGTTCCTTTAACAGCTCTACCAAACTAATAAAATGTGAGGAGGGTGTACTGGTAGTCTCTGATTCATAACTTACAGTCAGAAGCCCAGACAGGCACTTAGAGTCTGAGAAGAGGGCAGCAGTATCCCTCCAGTCCATAACCAGTAAGTCAGGAGCCAAGGTGGCATCCTGGACTCATGATCAGTGTCTAAAAAGGGAGGTGATCTTGGGAGACTCCTTAACCTGAAGAACCTGACACACTCTCTAGGCAGATAGCATCAACATTTAGTTGAATTCCCAGACACCTTGCTGATGCTACAGAATTGCTTGTTGGTATGGGGAGACCTTTACATACATCCTTTGGGAACTGGCTGTAGGACATCCAAGATACAAGTAGGATTCTTGGAGGAGATGTCATTTAAGCTGAGCTAGAAGAGTAGATTAGACCAGTCAGTGCTGAATAGGAGTGGGACAGTGCTTCAAGCAGAAGAAGCAGCATGTGATAAGACTTGGAAATGTCCCTTCCCTAAGAGACAGAATAAGCTAAATGAAAATAACAATTTCTTGGGTCACCCATGTTGGAGTCTACAGTGGGAGATTTTGTTTGTCTCTCTCTTGACGATCAAGGCCTTTACCACTAGCCACTCTTAACGATCATCTTCAGTTAAGTCAAAGAAACATCTAATAATGAATAGAACAATATTTTACCACCATACATATAGTACCAATTAGTCCTGGGAAGGTTAGGAACAAGGAATGAGATGGACATTTACAGGTATTTGTTTTTCTCTGTGGCAGCATTGTATCTAATTAGTCACTTGCCTTCAAGTAATATAAACAGTTCTAGCGGACAGCGACACACAAAGTTTCTGTATTTTTCCTTTCAAAGATTTGTGTCCTGAACCAGTCCTTGTGCTTCTGCTAGACTTGGCTGCCTCCATTTGGTAGGAGGAAAGTAAAGCCTTCAATGGGGCTTTCAGACTTCATAGAAGTCCTTTAACTTATTATATGTTGTTGCAGCGATAATAAAGACAACTAGTTATTTTACATAGTTCAAGCACACTACCCTATAATCATTTATTACACTTTACACTTTAATAGTACAATCTCCATTAGTATATAAATCATTTTGTCACCTAGAAACCACAGAAGTTTTAAAAGCTTTTTTGAAATCTAACAAGCACAGAAAAATGCATGAAACAGAAATCGGCAGCTTAACAAATTTTAAACAACTAGTTAATCTCCACCCAGTAAGCTAAAATAAATATGGATTTGGAAAGTGTGTGTGTGTTTTTGTGGATATGTGTCATTTTCTTAGGACATGGCTGATCACATAGTCTGACAGTGACTGTTGCCATTATTGTTAGAACTCCGGGAAGAGTGACATGCATTGTCACACTCTCTTTATAGTCACCCCATAGAGATGAATCGAGGCTCACTGTGCTTATGACTTGTTTGTGCTTACCTAGGCAGACTTGACATGGATTCCTCAAGAGTGACCCTCCAAAAGAGGACTATGATGAGGAGAAAAGCCAGGCTGTGGCTCACACCCCTCCCAGAGGGGGAGAACAGTTTTCAAAGGAAGGGATTTTTGTCACAATATCAAGGAGGACTTGCCAAACTGCCCTTGCAGGTAGGACTGAACAGTGAAAGTTTCCAGGCAGTATTGATATTTGCAAAATATGCAGGTTCAAATCTTGCATCTGCAGTTCACCAGCAGTCAGTTCAATTCTCCAAATCTCAATTTTTAATCTGTGAAGTGTCAGAGCACCATTTTACTAGAGATGGTAAGAGTATTGTACCTTGCAGTGTTATTGTGATGATTAAAGATGGCAATTGATAGGAAGAACCTTGCAGACTAAATTGTGTTATACAAGTGCTAGGTGCCATTATCATCTCTAGTCTTATTTCTGTTTAGGCACTTCTAAGAACCCTTCTTGTTATGTGTAAGAGAGACATATCCCTGAAAATTTTCTATAAACTCTTTAACATAATATGCATATATATTTATTTCCTTGAAAATTAATAAAAATGGGAACAACTTAGAATCACCCTTTGTCTTAAAATATGAGGTAGCACTTAGCATGCAGTGAGCTATTTTAATTCAGCAGGGATATATTAAGAGGTTTTTCCAAAAAGGTAAGTTAAGAACAGAGAATTCTGATCCCCAGTAGGGTTTCTGGGGTGAGGATGTTATCTAGGAGGAGAAGGTGGAGGGAGCAGTCATGTTCTCCAAAACAATAAGCAACCCTCAGCAATCATTTCTGGGAAATTACTGCTCCTCCTTACTACCTTCAAGCAATTATTTGGACAATAAAATCAATCTGGTATTATCTAAAGAATACTGGGATTTTCCACTATTTTAGTGCACTCACTGTATTTTTATTTTATATTTTTTAGTATCTACTATTTGTCTAGGTGTTGACAGATGTTCCAGGTGATGTTGAGGATAGTGGCTCTCTCCCTTTAGTGAGTGCATAGAAAAGCAACAATCCAGATAATCAGACTCTCAGAGCAAAATGGGTATCATCTGAGATAAACATCAAAGTCAGGGGGCTAAGAAAAGGCACATTATTGGGTTTGATGTGATCTGGAGCACTAAGCATTAACAGATATAGAAGGAAGAATAAATTCTGCTAGGTTTGTCATATCTCTGAAGAGAATTTTAGTTTTTGATTTACCCCAACATTCTAGAAGAGGACGCGTGTGAAGGTACATGCATGTATGCACATGCACTTACAATGAATCATTTAAATCCTATGTTGAATACTCAATCGCTGGGCACTGAACTAGGCTTGGAGGGCAGTGATGATTGAGATGGTGTCTCATTTGGCTTTATGTCAGGCACCTTTTAAAATAGCTGGACTTTAAGTTCATCTTATCTTAAATTTTTGCCACGTGCTTCTCCTTTTTCCTAGTCTCTCTGGGGCTTCAGTTGTCTGATTTTCCTTTTCCTCATTTTTTCTGATCATTTTTCTTTTTGCCATTTTCCCTGCTTCTCACCTTTCCTTCTTAGTTTTAAATTTGTTATAAG
The DNA here is from genome assembly GCA_004024945.1 of Uropsilus gracilis. NCBI lineage: Eukaryota > Metazoa > Chordata > Mammalia > Eulipotyphla > Talpidae > Uropsilus > Uropsilus gracilis. Next base: position 4,619 of record PVHY01034593.1, on the reverse strand, counting down.
TGAATGCAAATATTTCTATTTCATTCACACAGACACCTCCGAGCTGCCCCTTGGTATCTCTAGTCCTCCCAGACTGTCCTCTCCTGAGTTCCCCTGGGCCTTGGTCCTGCAGCATGTGGAAAGGCAGCACCACTGATGCTCTTTTCCACCTTCACTGCTGTTCCCATCAGACATTGCTGGGTTGTCTACAAGTACCTCTATTATGCCCTTTTCTTCTGCTTTCCTCTACCTTACTTGTTAGTTCTCCATTTCCCATCCCCCACCTCTTTAGTATCTATAAATATTTTTATTTTTCAGTGGCAATGAGCTAGCAGGCCATTCTAATCTTTATCTCTGAGGTTTTAATCTAGTTCTCTGATTTGTAGTCTGTTCTCATTCAGATATCAAATGTGGTATACCTCTGGACAGCTAAAATACATGCAGTGCCTAGGTTTACTACATGAATTTTATTGGATTACATGTTTGTGTGTGCCTCAGAGTATCTTCAAAGAATCAAACACACTTAATTATGTGCACTAATCAAGCTCTAAATTCTTTCCTTTTGGTTTAGAGATGTATTTAGGAATTTGTTTTATAGCTACCTCTTCTCCTAATTCTGTTTTTTCCCTCCCTTTAGACTGATATTAGGATGAGTTTGCATTTCCAGAGCACACATAAATTGTTCACAAAGGGAGGGGGAGTCTGGTGGTTGGGAGTGAAGGCGCCTGGATGCAGCCTCTGCAATTGGGAGGAGGGGCAGCTCAGGCTCCAAATGACCACCGATAATTCATGAAATAAATGATCCACAGGATGATAATCAACTGCTGAATGTGCTCTAAACACTGCAGCAGACTTCAAATCATGATGAAGTGTTTTGGGGGGCTGCTCTTGTCGCAGCTGTGAGACTGCTTTTTATAAAGAACAGGGCAGTACTGTGGATACTAACCAGGCTGCAGAGGCCAGTCTTTGAAGGGTAACCAGCAGGTCTAATGCATAATGTCTAAAGGGTGGTACAAGCTTCAGGTGATCAGAACAAGCTGATTTAGACTCAGAAGCCCAAAAGATAATGGAGTCCTCATAGCCAGGGATTTCTGGACAATTTGTTTATGAACATTAGACTCCATCTGAAGACTGAAAAGTTATTTTATTCCATATATCTGGATCCAGCCTCATTCATATGGGTAGGATTTGTAATAGGGCCTAAGGATGAAAGGAACGGAATCTTGAGAAGGGCATTGAAACTGAGAGACACTATTATACTGCTGGATCAACAAGGAGAAGAGGGCAAGGGCAAAAGAGAATAGGTACTAAGGAAGTGCTATAATTTAGAGATTACACAAAAGTTTTGTGCTTAGCCTCAGCTTTGTCAATGTGTTACTTTTGAAGTTTAGCCCGGAGTGATGGGGCTAAGATTGCAGATGCTCATATTTAATACATTTTAAGATATATGATTTTCTTTTCTTTGAAGACAGAATGAGTCTTACAATCAATGGCTTTCAACCATTTTTCAACTGGCTCTCAACCATTTCTCATTTTGATGATTTTGAAACCTGGCTGCAATTTCTATTTGATTTCATCTTAGACTTAAGATGTACCTTGCTTAAGTCAGGATTGGCTCATGATAAGGGCAGGACTGAGCAGCACTGATTCTAGCTGTGAAGGATTGAACTAAGGAGGGTTGTTATCCTCTTAGATTTTTTGACAGTAACTTGAGGTTTTTGACAGTGACTTGAGGTCACTGTTAAACCACATTCTGCTCTTATTCAGGCTAGTGTGAAGACATAGATTCCTATCCTGCATTCTGTAGTTGGTTCTTGGAACTCAAGGGAAATCCATTGATTCTCTTTATTCCTATTAAAATCCATTTTATTTCATTCAACTCATCATTCCACTGAACGATCAGGAAACATTTATTGGGCCAAATCTTGTGCTGGGGACTGGGCTGCAAAGACAGCTCCTGACCTCCATGTTTTATGGGACAAATAAAAAATAAAAAGACAAATAGATAAATGCAAATTAGAAGAGTATTTAGAGTTCTGTAGAAGAATACGAAAGGGGTACCTTATTAAAGATGGAGCTTGGGAATGATGAACTTAGAGTGATAGATTTACTTAGTATCTTACTAGTTATGTGATAACATCTATACCTTATTTTGTTTATCAATAAGATGAGGGTAATACTATCACTCACCAGTAGAATTATAGGGATAAAATTAGTTAATTCATTTGGAGCTTTTATAATATTTCCTGGAACCTGCTAAGGGTTATGTATTAAATAAATCAAAGAAATCTCTTCAATAACTTGAACTTGATGGCAACATTTAAAAAAATGAGAGTTGTTATTTTTAAAGAGCAGGACAAAAATTTTCCACTTATAGAGATAGGAAGAACATGGTAAATTTTGAAAATTGCAATTTTTGTAAGGCAGAACATATAAATGTGTATTAGCAATGACAGGGGAGTTGGTGACACAGAAGGTGTCTAACTATGCAACTAAGCCTTACTTGTCACAGTAATATGTTCCAATTAGATCGTGAAAGAGGGGAAAGACTTTTGAAGAATTTGAAGTCATAACAATTCACCTTCAGTCTATGAGGTAGTTGCCACCATACTTTCATCATACATATGATGAAACCAGGGCATCACAGGATTAAATAATTTGCTCATAGGTGTGTAGACAAATAGTAATAAAGTAAAATAAAAACTAAGAGAGTAATAAACTGAATTTGGGTTTGAATGTAAGCTCTAGTGTGCACATGTTTAACCATTTTTCATCATGCCATCTCTTTAAATATATGAGCAAAATAATTAAGTTTCAGATGAAAAATGATGAACGTAATTTTTAACATGTTAAGTTTGCAATAATTACATGGGTATTTTTGTCCTATAGCTAGTTGTATATATGGATGGGAATTTGACAGAAAAGATATGAGCTTACTATTTAGATCTGAGAGTCAATTATGATAAGATGTAGAGAGAAAATTAGAAATCTGATGGTGAAACTTGGGGAACCCCAAAATATATCAGATGGTAGCTTACAATGATGATTAAAATGGACAGAGAACTAGGAAGAAAATCAGAGAGTACAGTAACAATCAGGAGAATTTCAGGAAGGGAGGTATAGTTAACAGTCAAGTATTACTGAGAGGTCAAATCAAAGATGGAAAATTATCATTTAGAATTATGGGGCTTCTACTTTCAGTAAAATGAAGTAGAGCTACATTTCCCGATTTGCACATTATGTATAGCTTAAAACCCTGATAATTAACATAGGAATCTGGAAGTGATAAGTCAGACAAGCTATAAACCTTGGGTCCCAAGGAATGACACAGATGTAAGTCCTTTGGATTTACTTTGTGCTTCATTATATCCAAGATTGGATATTGTGGAAGCCAGCCACAACAGAAGGCAGAGAACAACAGTAATAAAAAGGCCCTAGAAAACCTTTTTCTCTCCAAAGGACCAACAAAGAGGAAAAATAGCAAGACAGAAAACTCCAAGCAAATACCACAGAAAAATATTGTGCCCCCACAATTGACAGCAAAAGCCAAATGGGGGGACTAGACTTTTATTCCGTTCAGGTTATAACAAAGTACCCAACCCACACTGTATTCTATCAAGGAAGTCTTAGAGAATGCCAAGTGGAGAGTTGGGATTTTCATCCTTACCAAAACTGAACATCATATAGGGAACTTGAACTTTCACTTCTACCAGGTGCTAATGAAGGAACCCGTACCTGACTTACTGGTATGATGTGAGAGATCCAAAGTATTCAATAATGGTACCCCCAAATCTCAGTGGAGGTCTAAGGAGAACTGAGTTTAATTCCAACATAGAAATAATGAGACAGCATTCAATCTTTGCATACCAATGTGGTATCAGAGGAGGACTGTAAAATGAAATGTTTTTAAAAAATCCATTCATAACCAAATACCCTAAATGTTCATGTTTCAATAAAAAAATCATACCATCCCATAAACCAGGATAATCTCCACTTTAATGACAAAAGACAGACACTAAAAACAAGATGGCACAGATGTTACAATTATAAAAAAAATAAATAACTATCACAAAAGTTTCAATGAGCAACTATAAACATGCTCAGAGCAAGTGACATAAACAGAAATTCTCAGAAAATAGAAAATTTCAACAATGAAATGGATGATATGAAGAACCAAAAGGGGATTTTCTAACTGAAAATTACAGCAACCAAATCTAAAGTCTTAATGGATTGACTGTGTAGCAGAATGGAAAAGACAAAGGAAAAAAAAATCTCTGGACTTGAAAACAGAGCAATAGAAGATATTCAACATGAGTAATACACTGAAAAAAAGCCTTAGAGACCCGGGGGATAAAAGATCTTTCATATCATTGGAGTTTCATAAGGAGAGAGTAAATAGGACAAAGCTGAAAAAATATGTGGAGAAAAGCAAATTGTCAAAATTTCCACAAATGTGGTGGAAAACATACACATACAGATTCAAGATTCAATAACTAAAACCCAGGTAAAAACACATCATAATCAAACTTGTGAAAAATAAAGAAAAAGAAAAACAATTCTGGAGGGGAGGTAGTGGGTGACCCCTGGGGATTACAATGATGTGAATTATATATATATATATATATATATATATATATATA
>PVHY01034592.1:0-10347 GCA_004024945.1 Uropsilus gracilis | reverse complement strand
AGTCCATCTCCAGACGCTTGAAGACATGTTCCTTAGGCTGCTCCCTTGGCTTCCATGCTGTCTTCTCCTTGTCACCTTCAGGTAGCAGGAACTCCATGGTGTCGAATCAGCAAAGTTCACTTTCTTCTCAGGCCTAACTTTTGCACGGCCTCTTTCAGACACAAATCAAACTCAGCAAAGCAAACTCCAACACGGAGTTCAACTCTGCAAACTCCTTAACTGCTTTCAGCACACATGCTGCCAGCCTGGGCCAGCCGAGGGTTGAAGGCCCTTGGTGGCCACATGGCCAAGCTCACATGGCTCACATCTTTACAAGATGGCTGATTCCCATCTCCATATTGGAATCCCAATCCAATTGAATCCTGAATCAAATCGAATCCTTCTCTTTGTTTGCACACCCTTTATATATCCTGATTTCCCACCTTCCAGGAAATCTGTTTCACCTTGACTATTTCACTTCTTTCTTCCCCCTGCATCCCCTGAAGGGAAATTCCAGCTAAGGTCATTCTCCCATTTTAACATTACCTGTCCTTGAAATCTGCAATCTTAAACAGGAGGGGGGGGCACACCCTATCATTACATGTTTCTTTTGTAATTATTAGGATAACTAGAAATCACTTTGTTAGAAATAAATTAGTCTGCACTGCACTGATAGTCTTACATTGGTTTGGTATTTTGGCTGAGAAGGCTGGGGATGGTGGTAAGAACCCACGAGTGGAAAGTTTAAACTGTGTTTTAAAGTTTTTCTTTTCTGCAGTTTTTGGAGCTGAAAGCAGAGAGCAGCTGGCTGACTTTTGCATATCAATGGTAAAGGTGATCAGTGAAAATGCTAATGAAGAGTGTGTAGCCTGCTTTGGAGAGAGTAGCAGGCAGATAAGTGTATCCAGTTAAGGTTAAAGGTAATTGCAAAGGAATTGCTTGTAGCCTGCTTCTGAGAGAGAAGCAAGTAGATAAGTGTATCCAGTTAAGTAAAGACAGAAAGTCTCATTTTACCCACTTTCAGAAACAAGTCAGAAAGAAAAAGACAGAAACCAAATGGTTTCACTAATATATGGGATATAGGAAAAAATAAAAAGCCATGAGGAAAAGTCAAAACAACCGAACAACCAAACTGAAGTATACAACTGGGGGTGGGGGGTGGGAGAGGGAGGGAGGTGGGGGGGGTGAACCCTGGTGATTACAAAGATGTGAAATTTATATATAAATAAATTATTTAATTAAGAAAAAGTAAAAAAAATTCCAGTGTCCTATGATGGTGCGATGGTATAATGTAGCGAGCAGATGACTGCATAGAGAACATGGCAAATTAATGACTGTTCAACCTGATATTTTAGGTACCAAAGTCTTACACATCAGTCCTCTGACAAACAGCCCATGAGCACTCTGTTCAGTGAGGGAAGTGCTGCCTCCATAACTCATTTCAATCTTGGGCAAGCCACATTTTTAATATATATTCAACAGCAGGGTCACAGGATTGAAAAAGTACTTTCTACTACTAAGATTCTGTGATTCTATGATTTTTCTGCTAAGACCATAAAATGTTGCCAGGACAATTTATTATTTTGATATGTTATTGAATTGTCAAGATTGGGGACCAGGAAAAACACACCAAACACACCACTTCTGTAAACACACCGGAGGAGAAAGATCCCCCAGAGGCTGGGATTCTGGAGCAGCAGTGCTGCTTTCTTGGGGTCATTTGCAGGTCACCAACCCTTCTCTGAAGCAGGAATGGCCAGTAAGATGGTGGAAAGTTCTTTAAGTCTAGAAGCAGCTGAACCTTCCATTTTTGAGAAGTTTTTGGGCCAAAGACAGTCCCCACCCTTCATCATGGGAGAATGAGTCTCCATTTAAATCAAGCCAGAGGAAGAGGATAGTTGGAAAGGTGGTTAGAGTTTTAAGATGGGAATAGGAATAGGGCTTTCTAAGAGGTAAATTTGTATCTACTGAGGAGAAATGAGACTATTTTAATTTTGTTCAAATAAAAAAGTAAGAAATAAAAATGGCATTGGTTAATTTACCTTTTACACTCACACTCCTCTTGATGTTTGTTTTGGGGACCAAATCTAATGGAATCCTGTATGGGAACTCCTTTTGTCTACTAGCAGAACCTGAAATTAAAAAAAAAAAAAAGGTTGTCAGTTTTACACAGAATTCTGGAGGGAAGACTATTAGCAGATTATTTATAATATACCCACATCTAATGAATCTTTAAAAATAAGACCCTCTTATATAGCCATGTTAAAATTTAAACACAAAGTTAAAAGTGCCTGAGTTTTATCAAACACTAGGCTTATATTTTCTCTTTAAAGGAAACATTAATGTAAGCTTTCTGATCATTACAACAGAGAAAATAAACAGGAGAAAAAAGTGAAAAAGGAGCATGCAATTTTTTATCCCAGAGAAAGAAAATTGCTTTTGGAATTGAAATTTGAAAATAACTAACATATAATTTAGTCAAGTATATGTGGTGGTGAGGGGAGTAGGCATGTCAGGGAGAAACATGTAAATGCTTTAGTATGGTGTTTCTATGTTTAATTTCTTTTTAAGCTATGTAATGCAATTTAAATTACTATTGGTCACTTTTCTGATACCTCATTTTCTCTCACTGATACTTTTTCTTTCAGATTTCCTAACATTACTAACCATTTACTTCTTTAAATGCATTTTAGCCTTTAAAGAAAAAAACCTGAATTCTATGAAGTATCACACTAGTAGAGCAAGTAAATTTGCAGATATTGGAAGTGTTCAATAAGATCTCTGAAATAAATTGAACAGAAATGATTGTCATTTTTATCATTTTTAGCTCTCTAAAAAGTAACAAAGATGCTTAAATATAAGTAGTCTAAAATAACAAGCGTAAAGAATCATATGACACCTATGAAAAAATGCTCAATGTAACTAATAATCAGGGAAATGCAAATCAAAACCACACTGAGATATTATCTCACACTAATAAGAATGGCCCATATCAAAAAAACAAGCAACAAGTGCTGGCATGGATGTGGAGAGAAAGGTACACTCTTACACTGCTGGTGGGAAGGCAAACTAGTTCAGCTACTGTGGAAAGTTGTTTGGAGAACCCTCAAACAACTGAAAATGGACCTATCAGCAATCTCACTCCTTGGAATCTACCCAAAGGATACAAAAACACTAATTCAAAAGGACACCTGTACTTGGATGCTTATTGCAGCACTATTTACAATAGGCAGGATATGGAAATAACCCAAATGCCCCAAAACTGAAGAATGGTTGAAAAAGATGTGGTATATCCACACAATGGAATATTATTCTGCAATCCAAACCAACAAATATGAAGCATTTGTGATAACATGGGTGAACCTATAGGGAATTATATTAGCAGAAATAAGTCAGAAAGAAAAAGACAGAAACTATATAATCTCACCTATAGATGAGATATAGGAGTGACAGGGAAAAGACCAGGAAAAAAACAGGGTAAGTTGATGGCAGAGAGGGGGCAGGTTGTTGGGGAGGGCTTGGGGGTATGTAGAGACTGAAGAAGGAAGGAACACCATAAGACTGAGATGAAGGCTCACGGTTGAAGGGGTGGAGGGAGAACCCCAGAGAATGCAATGGTGTAATATATATATCTACATCTATAGATATACATAAATACAGATAAATATGTAAACAACAAAATGATTAATAATTTTTTTTAAAAAAAGAATCATATGACACCATTGGGAAGAAATTCCATTGGGAAAAATGTATTTTTAAAAAATATATATTCATTCAATGGAGAGATTTTTTTCCTAGATAAAATCTTGTGGATCTGATGTTTGCATCTAGGGTGCTCAGTCAGACCACTTTTGAAAATTGCTTGCATAACATCAGTATAACATGAGAAGGAAGAGAAGTCAAAGGACATGGTGGCTGCAGGAGGCAGAACTTTCGTATCTCTACCCTCAGTTGCTTCAGGGTGGACAGACTGGGAGGAAGTTTATGTGAGAAAGGCATTAGAGAAGAAGTTCTCACATGGATGGATTTTTCATTTCCTTCCCTTCCCTCTACTAAAGTCATCTTTATTCAGTTTACAATGCACAGCTGACTTAAAATGTAAATGTTTTAGTTCTTTCCTTTCCCAGAGCATATGGCACCTTAAATATAGAGGTCTTTATTTGTAGGTAACTCCCATTCCCCCATTGCAGTATTATTGAAAGAAAAACAATTCGATGAAATAATAAGGTAACATTTGTCATTTAATAAGACCTAGGATGGTCTTTCTTTGTTGAAAACAATTAAATAACATACTCTAAAGTTAATAAACACACACACATATATATAGGCTGTATATATAAATGCTCAAAGGTTTGTAAAAGTCTAATTTTAAGATTCAGTCTTTCATATCAAGGAAAAATAAGGAAGCAGAAACAATGAGGAATGGGTTTTTAAAGTAATTAATCAGTTATTGTGTTTTAAAATAATACACATAAATAAATATGTAAATGACTTTTTTTAGATGTTCCTTGGACAACTGGTTCTATAAGAAAATACTCTAAATTATTATTGATAATAGACAATGACTGATATATAAAATCACACAATTATACAATTTTGATGCTTTGCACTTAAAAGCAGTCTTTCCTCTAAAGCCATCTAGACGATTATACCACAAAGACTCTAAGAAGTGCAAAATAATTAACAAGCATATACTTCTGATTCAGACAACTAACATTTTGAAAAATTGTGTTTCTGGATACATATATAGTTTAATCTCTAGAGCAAAAAAGACATGTGAAATACAAAATCATTTTTCCTACCATAAACACCCCTTGGGTCCAGAGTAGCACCAGCATAACTTTCCCTTTTGATACCTTCTGGCTAAAATAAAGGCAGGAAACATTCAGTTAAGAACATAATTAAATTTATGTGACCTGAATTAGCTTTTCTTGACCACTTATCCAATTAAAAGTCATTTTTTTTTTTTTAGAGAAGATCTAGTATATATAAATGCTTACATGCATACATGCAGGAATAGTTGTTCTATTTGCATAACAATCAACAAATGCTTAAATAGAAATACTACATTCCAGATAATTGACTGAAGTGCTTTGGATATATTTGCTCATTTAATCTCAAAAAACCTCTGTGAGGTAATGCTTATATTGGTCCTACTTGACAGATGAGGCAACTAACACACATAAATCAATCAATATATCCAATGTCACCTCGCTAGGAGTTGGAGAGGCCCGGAGTTACACCAGGCAGCCTGGTGCCAGACTGTGCAAGGAGCCTTCATCAAAGGCTGCATGGAATGCGCCATGCACAAAATGAGTTAATACAGGTTTATTGATGTAACTTTCAAGGCTGAAGACAATTCAGAACATGATGAGTAGGAAGACCCAGCTCATCATATGATTCTTAATAAGAATGTTAACCTAACAGGAAAACACTTCACAGACTGTATGAGTAAACATCACATAATTTATCAATGACAATTTTCTTCCTTTTTGAACCTCTTCATTCATTTACAAAATGCAAAGTTTCTAAGTTTGTGGGTTTATTTTCTCCTCTGTGATTTTTCAGCATTTCATATTTTCAACAATGAGCAACTGTTATTATTTATTTGAAAAATTTCAAATATATTATATCACAGAAAATAGTACAAAAAACAATTGACATAACCAAATTCCCCAGAATCTGCTTCAAGTTCCCCAAATGTTAATATTTTATTATATTTACGTTAGCATTTTTTTTCTGTCTCTCCGAATCACCTAGCATATGTTGCTAATAATATTTAAGAGCTTAAAAATTGGAAAAAAGCATATTTTCCTTACCACCACTCGTAATGTTTTTACTAAGATTTCTCTTCCCAGCATAGACTCCAGTGAAAAGTTGATATTGTGGAGGCCGATTTCCAAAGGAAGCACAGTGAAGGTCACCAATTGACTGGAAGAGCCTTCTATTTTCTGGCGCACACATCTAGAGGACTTAGTTCTCGGATTATCAGAGGCTGGACTTCCTGACACGCAGATTCCTTCGGCAGCAGACATTTTAACGCAGAACTGAATAACAGTGAATATTTAAATACATATAAATGCCTTATGATAAGGAAAATATACCCTCTGTTTGTCTGGACGTAACACTGCTGACACTACTGATGATAGGGTGTGCCCCCCCCCACTGTCTCCTGTTTGGGATTGCAGGTTTCAAGGACAGGTAATGTTAAAAATGGGGGAATGACCTTAGCTGGAATTTCCCTTCAGGGGGATGTAGGGGGAAGAAAGAAGTGAAATAGTCTAGGTGAAACAGATTTCCTGGAAGGCGGGAAATCAGGGTATATAAAGGGTGTGCAAACAAAGAGAGGGATTGGAATTTGGATTCAGAGAGGCAATATGGAGATCGGATAGAGATTCAATGGAGGAGAGATGGGAATCAGCCATCTTGTAAAGATGTAAGCCATGTGAGCTTGGCCATGTGGCTACCAGGGGCCTGCAACCCTTGGCTGACCCAGACTGGCAGCATGTGTGCTAAATGCAGTTAAGGAGTTTGCAGATTTGAACTCCGTGTTGGAGTTTGTTTTGCTGAATTTGACTTGTGTCTGAAAGAGGCTGTGCAAAAGTTAGGCCTGAAAAGAAAGTGAACTTGGCTGGGTCCAGTACCATGAAGTTCCTGCTACCTGAAGACGACAAGGAGAAGGCAGCGTGGAAGATGAGGAGCATGCCAAAGGAGTGCGCCAAAGAAAGATGTCTTCAAACACGTGGAGAGGAACTCTGACTGGCTGACATTGGTGAGATAATCAGGACTGAGAGACTGAGGATTCTGTGAGCAATCTGGGGAAAGGACTTTGGACAATGCTGAGAAAGGTTTTGGACAATGTTAAAGTAATCGGAGTTTTCTTACATGTTCCCTGTGTAGTTATTAGGGTAATTAGAAAATCACTTTGTTAGAAATAAATTAGTCTGCACTGATAGTCTTGCATTGGTTTGGTATTTTGGTTGAGAGGGCTGGGGGTGGTGGAAAGAACCCACAAGTGTAGAGTTTAAACTGTCTTTAAGTTTTTTTCCCTCAGGTCTGAAAGAGGGAAGGAAAGCAGAGAGAAGCTGGTAGATGATGTTTGCATATCAATAGTAGGCAGATACAGTGTAAACGCTAATTAACTGTGTAGCCTGCTTTGTAGAGAGAAGCAGGCAGATAGGTCTATCTAGTATAGAAGATAAAGGCAATTGCTAAAATGAATGGCTTCGTGGAGAGGAGCAGGCAGATAGGTATATCCAGTTAAAAGTAATTGCAAAGGAACTGATAGTAGCCTGCTCTAGAGAGGGAAGCAGGCCTGTATGTGTTTTAAGTTAAGTTAAAAAGTCTTCTTTGGGTCATCCTGTTTCATAATGAGCCGACAGAATTAAGAACTATACACAAAGAATTCATCTATAACATCAAGACCAAGTCAAATAAGTAGACAAGAAAAGAGTTCCAACATTTAGCAATGAATTTTGAGGAATAGTTCAACACCAGGAAGTTTGTTCTGTTAACTATCTTAAAAAATACAACCAGGGTGGGTCAGGTTAGGAGATAAAGGTGATCCCCCAGCAGAGCAGGATGGGGAAGGATATACACAAAAGAGTTATTTGATAAAATCTAACATAAATTTGTTATGAAAACTCTTAGTAAATTGTATAAATAGAAGTTTTGAAACTGACACAAAATAGCAATTAAAAAATTTTAGGGCAGTGGTTCTGTTTTCTATGTTGGTCAAGTAGTTCCTATTGTATAGCTCTTCTGCAATTGCTAACTATAAGCTCTACAAGTTTATTTTTTCCCTCTCTTTCCTTAAACTGTTATCAATTAACTTACACACTATATATAAAAATGATTCGGGTATTATTGGTATGTGTTAGAAACAAAGCTTTATTTTTTTAAATAATATAATTTTTATTTTTTAATTTGATTGCACATGTATATGTCTATATATGATAGGGTGTGCTACCCGCCCGCCACCCCCCCCACCCGGGTGTTACTGTTTTTTGTTTAAGACTGCAGATTTTAAGGAAGGTATGATAAATTGTGAGAATGACCTTAGTCGGAATTTTTTTTTAGGGAGATGCAGGAAGGAGGAAAAAGTAAAAAAGTTTTGTTTTGCTTTGCTTTTTTGTAATAATTTAGGAGCTGTTTTTGGAAGGCGGGAAAACAAAAAGACTATATAATGAGGTTTAAAACAAACAAAAAAATGGAAAGAAAAAAAAGGAAGATGGGAATGGAGATTGAGATTTAGGTTTGGTTTTGGCCATTTTGGAAGATGAAGATGTGAACTATGTGAGCTTGGCCATGTGGCAAGGCCCAGGCCTTGCAGCCTTTGGCTGGCCCGGGCTAGCTGCATGTGTGCTAAAGGCAGTTAAGAAGTTTGCAAATTTAAACTGTTTTGCTGAGTTTGACTTGTGTTTGGAAGAGGCTGTGCAAAAGTTAGGCCTGAGAAAAAAGTAAACTTTGCTGGGTCTGGTACAGTGAAGCTTTTTTAACTACATGGAGGATAGGGAGAAGACAACGTGGAAGACAAGGAGGAACACACCAAAGAAGCAGCCAAAGGAAGATGTTTTTTAGCATCTGGAGATGAACTTTGACTGACTGGACATTGGTGAGATGATTAGGACTGAGAGAATGAGGATTTTTGGGCAATCTGGGAAAGGACTTTGGACAATGTTGAGAAAGGTTTTGGACAATGTTAAAGTAATTGGAGTTTTACTTACATTTTTTTTGTAGTAATTAGGAAATTACTTTGTTAAAAATAAATTAGTCTGCACTGATAGTCTTGCTTTGACTTAAAATTTTGGTTGAGAAGGCTGGGGATGGTAAAAAAAAACCCACGAGTTTAAAAGAGGGTAAATTGAGGCAACTAGTTTAAAGTGTAAGCTGTAATTTTTAAATTTTTTTTTTCTCAGTTTTGGAGCTAAAGGTAAAGGTAAATGCTAAAAAATGGCTTAAAGCCTGCTTCATAGAGAGAAGCAGGCTGATGTGTACAAGTTAAAGTCAAAAAGTCTTTTTTTCCTTTTACCCTGTTTCATATGTATTTATACATACATATATTTTACACATCGCTGTCTACCCCAGGATTTTCTCATCACCTTATCACCTGTAAAACAATTTCTTGTGTCCTCCTCCTCCCCCAATTTTACTCTCCTCCCCTCTCTTGATCTATGCGTTAGTGCTGTTGGTGCTTTAACATTTTTCTTGTCTGTTTGTTTTCTCTATATCCCTCGTATAAGTGAGACCATCCCATATTTCTTTTTCTTTCTGGCTTATTTCCATGAACATCATTCCTTCTAGCCTCTATCAATGTTGCGGGGAATGATGTTAAGTCTGTCTTCTTTGATGGATAATACTCCACTGTGTAAATATACCACATCTTTTTCAGCCATTTGTCAGTTTTGAGGCATTTGGGTTGTTTCCATGTCCTGGCAATTGAAAACAGTGCTGCAGTAAACATATGAGTACCAATGTCCTTATGAATGAGTGTTTTTGTATCCTTTGGGTAGATTCCCAGTAGTGGAATCGCTGGGTCAAATGGCAGCTCCATTTTCAGTAGTTTGAGGGTCCTCCACACAGCCTTCCACAGTGGCTGGACCAGTCTGCACTCCCACCAGCAGTGTAGGAGTGTTCCTTTCTCTCTGCGTCTTTGACAACACTTTTTGCCCGTTTTTTTTTTTTTTTTTGTATTTTTTTTATATATGGGCCGTTCTTAATGGTGTAAGGTGGTATCTCAGTGTGGTTTTGGTTTACTTTTGTTTCCCTGATTATTACTGATGTCGAGCATTTTTTCATATGTCTATTAGCCCTTTGTATTTCCTCTTTGGAGAAGTGTCTTTTTAGTTCTTCTCCCCAAGAAATGAAGCTTGATTGTCAGTATGCCTTCGAGTGAGCCTGGGCAGATTCAAAGGAGAATCACTCATACTGAAGTTTTTTTTTTTTTTTTTTTTAAATGAATTACTATGGTGCTTAAATTCTGCTATATATAGTTATGGGTCTGGTATTACTTCTTTTTCAAAATAACAATATTCAAATATTTCAAAAGTTAAAAGTTTGCATTCTTTAAATTTGATGGTGTAGGAGTGAAAGTGGGTAAAAAGAGACTTTCTGTCTTTACTTAACTGGATACACTTATCTACTTGCTTCTCTCTCAGAAGCAGGCTACAAGCAGTTCCTTTGCAATTACCTTTAACCTTAACTGGATACACTTATCTGCCTGCTTCTCTCTCCAAAGCAGGCTACACACTCTTCATTAGCATTTTTACTGATCACCTTTACCATTGATATGCAAAAACAAGCCAACTGCTCTCTGCTTTCAGCTCCAAAAACTGCAGAAAAGAAAAACTTTAAAACACAGTTTAAACT
>PVHY01034591.1:0-10337 GCA_004024945.1 Uropsilus gracilis | reverse complement strand
TATTGCCAATAAAAATATTTGAGATTTAAGACAAAAATTGGTAGAATGGACATTTTACATTTTCTGTGTGAACTTGGTTGTTTCCCTATGCCTAAAGAATTTATTGATGAGGTCAGTGATGATATTAACAAATACGATTTTATTTTATGCTGATTGATGAAATGGAAGATTTACATAACTCAATGAGTTGTTATTTCCTAAATGACCAGTAAACAAAGACATGGAAAAAAAGATCCAATTGAAGTGCACAATAAAAGGAATGCATTTTTATGTAGCCAAGTACAAAAATCATTGCTATGGTTTTGGATTCTACATTGTAACTAACTTAAAAAAATGCCACTTGTTGAGTTTTGGTGTAGTATCATTTTAATAGTTTCATTTTGGGATATGTTTGACTTTATAATTTCTTTAAACCTTTTTTTTTTAACCAATATCTGCTTTATTATTATTTTTTTTTTACATCATTTCAGTCCCTGGGGGTCACCCAACACCATCACCTCCCCTCCCTGCCCGCTCCAGCTGGTCCCCTCTCTCCCCTTGTGTGGTTTCATTTGGTTGACCATATATTAGTGAAACCATTTGGTTTCTGTCCCTTTCTATCTGGCTCGTTTCTGCTAGAATGATTTCTTCTAGGTACAGGTGTCTATAAATTCATCAAATTTGTCATTTTTAATTGATGAGTAATACTCCATTGTGTATATATACCACATCTTTTTCATCCACTTATCTGTTCTGGGACATTTGGGTTGTTTCCATGTCCTTGCAATTATAAATAGTGCTGCAATAAACATCCGAGCACAGGTGTCCTTTTGTACCCACATTGAGGTCTCCTTTGGGTAGATTCCCAGAAGTGCGACTGCTGGGTCAAATGGTAATTCCATTTTTATGAGTTTGAGGGTCCTCCATACTGCTTTCCATAGAGCCACTCATCTTTTGACTGATGAGTTCAAGTCATTTACATTTCAGGTATAAGTGCTGAGATATAAGTGCTTATTGCTATTTTATTTTGGTTTTTAATTTTTTTGAGAGCTTCCTGTTACATTCCATTTCCTTGTCTTACGTGTTATCTAATCTTTTGTTTGCTTAAAAGGTTATCTATAGGTTACTACATGGTGGACTATTTGTATGATCAGTTGTGTGGTCTAGACTCTGATTTTGATGCGCCTACATTGTTACTTTAAATATTTCCTACCAGTCATCTTGTACTTGTGATGTTTCTACTGAAAAGTCAGCTGACAGCCTGATAAATATCCCCTTATAGCTTATGTTGATTCTTTTAAAATTATATTAATAAAGCTTAGTGTAGTGAACCAACAATAATTCCATATATTCTTAGCTATAATATTTTCACTTTTTTATATTGTAATATTGATGATAACATATTGTAGGTGATTACTGCTGCTGTAAACATTGTTTGAATAATTAGCATAATTTACGATATTAGAAAACAAAATAAATAGTTAATTAATATTTCAGAACCTGAATGAGAAGTTGCTGAAGAAAGAACGGGACTATAGTCAATTGGAGGAGAAACATAATGAAGAATCTGTGAGTAAAAAGAATATACAAGCAAGCCTTCATCAAAAAGACCTAGATTGTCAGCAGCTTCAGTCAAGATTATCTGCAGCTGAAACCTCGTTACAGAGAATACAGGCAGAACTAAGTGAAAAGGGAGAGGCTACTCAAAAACTCAAGGAAGAATTATCAGAAGTGGAGACCAAGTACCAGCATCTTAAGGCGGAGTTCAAACAGTTACAACAGCAGAGAGAGGAAAAAGAGCAGCATGGCATACAGCTCCAAAGTGAAATTAATCAAGTAAGAGATGTTGTTTTCATTGATGTAATCCTCCTGTGAGCTCATCTTAGTGTGTTTGATGGTTATTTGATCATTTATTAAAAATACCGTTGTGAAAGATAAATATTGTCCTTAAAAAAATACTTCTTAGTATCACAACCTGTAGCAGTGAGTCAAATCACAATTCATTTCACTCTGTCTTAACATGTGAAAAAATTATGGTACCCACCTCATAATACTCATATCAGTGTGCATGAAATACACAAAAATGTTTAAGACGGTTTCTGGCATATGATAGGTATTAGCTGTTGTAATTCAGTTTGTTGGCCCTTTATGTTTAAATTTTTATCATTCCATTAATAATTTTCAATATGTAATTAGTATGAAGTCAATAGTATAAAAATGAGATATTTTAAAAGAAGAAACCAAAATTAATCCTGTTTCTGTAGGTAAATAATGTTTAGCAAGTGACATTTAGTGTAAGTTTTGATTTTGCTACTAAACTTTTAGAATCTACATTATATATTATATATATATTCCTTATAAATAGCATTAAAATTAGTTAAAAAATGGAAATTTGGGACTATCAACTATTCACTAAAGTGTCAGTGACCCTTGCTTTTGTGGCATCGTTTATTCTGTCTGAGCCTGAGATATTTTTCCTGTTCCTTTTCACTTTGCTAGCTACTACTTTCTTCACTTGTTATTTTCCAGAATCCTTTCATGAATTACTGTTTTTACCCACTAGGCCCTTTTCCTGAAAATCCTCTACCTTTAAAATCTCTCTCAAATCTGTCCATTTCTCTTCATCTTAGCACCACCATGCTTACCTAGGGCCTGTCATCTCTCTCCTGAGCTATTGGATTAGCCTTCTTCCAGCTTTCCCTTCTAGTGCCCCGAATCTGTTCTCCAGACAGAAGTCAAAGATGTCTCTTTGCCACTTGAAAGCTGTCACTGAAATTCCTCTGCTTAATGGCAGAGTCTGAATGACTGCTTCTGTGGGTAGTGTGTTCAGTTTCATGGGTTATATGCTGTGAAGCCATGTTGATATCTTTTTAATTCCTCAGACACACCAGTGCTTTAAACATTTCCCTGCCTTAAGTTTTTTGTCCCCTTTTCTTAACATACTTTTGTCCTCCAGTGTTATTGCCTCAGTAAAATCTTTCCAGACCACTCAAGTAACTTAGTTTTCATATGTGCTGGCCCTTTTGTTTTAATCTTAGCAAGCTGATTTTTCTTTTCCTAACACTTTGAATGGTGTAGCTTTTTTATGTGCATTACTCTCCCCCATTTTCACTGTCTGAGCTCCGTAATGTTAAGAATTTGTTTTATCCTATACTTTATATACTTAGGGCTTTCAGTAAATACTTAGTGAAAGATTAGAAATAAACCCTACCTTTACCTTTTCAATGTCCTTAGGACTTGTGGGTATGACGTGATGTGCTTTGCACTCTGTTAGGTCCTCAAAGAACCATTACAGTGCTGACAGAATTGGATAGTTGGCAATTGTCAGCAAAGGACTTGACAGCAGAGTCAGCTGTTTTCTTCATACTGTGTTATTGAGCACCTCTAAAAGGACCACAGATGTGTAGATGTTTTGTTACATAATTGTAAGATTAGAGGTGATCAATTTAATTTTTAAAAATTTTCTCACAGACCACCTCAAATAGTATAGCCTTAATTAACATTGTGTTTTTAGGGACCCCAGTTCCAGTTCTATGGCCTTAGAAGCACTGTGTTTTGGATATATTATTTCATTTGTTCACCGTTTCTTCATCTAAAGAAAGAGGATAATAATTAAGCCTTATGTATTATTATTATAAGGATTAAATTAGTTGATATTAAGAGAAGTAACTAGTATACTAGTACGTAGTACTAAGTAAACATTTTTAGGGGTATAATGAATAAAGAATTTTATATGCACGGTTATTAAGAGAGAATATATTTGTTTATCTGAAAATACGACCTTAGGTTAGATCATTATTTAATAATTCATTGTGTATTGCTTTTACTCTTAATTTAGCCTCTTTTTCTTTTAGCATATTTAATCTAAAATGGTATAGACATAATCATTTAATTGATTTTGGCCTTCTTCCACTCTTAGCAGCTTTGAGATTCATTTAAAAGTCAGAGGAGATGTATTAGGAATCCCTCAGTAATGAATGACAAAGTTAATTCTAGTACATGCTTCTTTTTCTCATCTTTCTGGTAAATCTTCACTTAAGGTAATTCTTTAACTCAGTGGTTCTCTGTGCTGCGTAACAGAACCATCTGGAAAGATTCAAAATATCACCAATAGCAAGGCCTCCATCTAATTAAATCAGAATCTCTGGCATAGGCCTGGGCATTGCTATATTAGAAAAACTTCCCCTGTGACTCTATAGTATAGCTGAGAATGAAAACTGCTACTTTTAGGTTTTACTTCCCAGCAAGTGATTTCTGAGCTTTACTGAAACTAAAGATCATCTGATTTTTGCTCTAAAGCCATAGGTTTCTAGGTTTCAGCTCAAATGTATTAACTTTAAATTTCTAGGGAGAGAAGTCTGAATATTTTTGTATTAACAAAGATATTGCGGCAGGGGGAGGGGTGTCTTATCCAGCAAATTTAGAACTAGGTATGTGTGATAGCTGTTTGTAAGAGATCAGTCTCTTAGATGCATAAAATAATGAGTTTCCTTTGAAGACTTTCATTGCTTTCCACATTAGGATTGAGTAATGATTTTAGTGAAAAGAGGCTTATTATAGTTATTATAGTGCTCGTTTTCTATATTTTAAGAAGAATGCTAAAAAGGAGAGCGATAGTAGGGTGCTAACAAGGATGAAATAAATGTATTCTGGTACTGGTTCCAGTTTTAGTTAGATGGAAACATTATTTTATTTTAGAAATGAACTTTGTTTTTCTATATTAAAGATAGCATATTTTTAATTATATTTAGATAGCAATAGATTGTTTGATAGCATGAGAAAAAGTGGGTATTCACTTTTCTGATAGAATAATTTTTCCTTCCCAACTGAATTTTTATGAATATTTTTATATAGAGTATAGACTTAAATGTGACACAGAGGCTCTAGATTATTATATTTCTGGATTAACATGAATAGTTTTAGTTGAAAGTAGTTGTGCAGAATGCTTAGTATTAATTTTGATTTTGCAGGGTTGTTTTGTCTGCTTTTGATTTAGGTGTAATCATACCAAATATCTTGTATCTGTATTTCTGCAATTCTCTCTCTCTCTCTCTCTCTCTCTCTCTCTCTGTCTCTTTGTGTAACAGTTGTATCACTTGTGCACTGATTCTTTTGCACTTAACATAAACTATTTTCTTTTGTAAATGAACAATTGTCCCATTCTTCACCAAGACAGAAACCAACTGCTATTTATTTCTGAAAGATTTTGAGAACATGATGTTTTCAGTTCCAGGCCAAATTTCTTCTTTGGCTTTCATTGGTATCAATGAAATAATGAATGAGATAGTAAGATTATGAATGAGATAATTGTCACCTAACTTTAAAAAATCCTTTCCTCTATTTAGAAATTATGTGCCAAGGTTAAACTTTATAATGCTGTGTATTCAATTTTCAAATGTAAGAAAGTGGTGTATAACATTAAAAAAAAAAAACTACTGTGGAATTATAGAACATAATATGAAATGAATCTGAGTGTGCCCTGTCCTGATTTTGGAATTTCATATTATTTTAAGTTCCTCAACTGATTCCAACATTTATGCAAAAAAATTGTTTAGCTCACTCTTTTAAGTGAGCAAAAACAAACAGCCCTCTTCCCCCCCCACCTCAAACTGTAGTGTTTAATCATAATTTAATTTATCACAATAAAATTCACTTAGAGTCAAATTTGTTTATAAGATCTTAGGTTCCATGAAGATGAAAACATAATTCTTTTATGGGAATAAATATTAGTTTTTAGATTGGTGATGATGTGTTTATATATTTGTATACATCTTTTTTCCTTTTGAAAGTTACATAGTAAACTTTTGGAGACAGAACGTCAACTGGGGGAAGCTCATGGTCGGCTAAAGGAGCAGAGACAACTGTCAAGTGAAAAGTTGATGGAAAAAGAACAACAAGTGGCTGACCTGCAGCTGAAGCTTTCTCGTTTAGATGAACAGGTAAGCTAGCATTTCAGTGACTGTATCAAAAGATTGTAGCAAAGTTGTATATTAGCAAATTTAGTGATTAGATTTAAGACATCTAAGATACTCATCGCAGTTTTTTGTCAAGAACTTTAATTGGATGTTTTTCTAAAATTTTTCAATTGTAACATTCTTTACTCCCCAATAAAAGCGTCCTACTTAATAATTATACTTAGTCATTATGTTAAGATCTTGTCCACTAAGGTTCTCAACAGAGTGTGTGAAAACTAGTCTTTCAGTTTGAGGCAGAAAACATTCCAGGCCTGAACCTGTAATATGTGACTGGCAAAGGAGACTTTTGACCTGAGAAGATGATTTCCTAATGTAATCATGAAAAATTCACAGTTGATGAGGGTTATCAATGACTTGGATTTTGTTTATATAAATTTTGAACTTGCGTTTAGGAATTTTTGTCTTTAAAATTATACTTAAGATTTAGAATTGTCTCCTAATTAAAGGTGTGATTGCTAAAAATGGTAATTATTTGGTAGAATAGAAATTAGCATTAGATTATATCTTTTATTACAACTGAATGCATATTAAGAGTTGAAACCTGTAGATTTAGCATTAAATTTTCTTTTAGACTGCAAAACTAAATATGGAAGATGAACCTATTCTTCTCTAACAGGTGGTAATTATGATTGTTGTGGGAAAAAACACATTGATACTGTAGTTTAGATAATTGGTACAAATAATGTGTATATAATTAATCCCTTTTAGTTGAAGGAAAAAGTAGCAAGTACCACAGAATTGCAGCATCAATTAGAAAAAACAAAGCAACAGCATCAAGAACAGCAAGCTCTTCAACAAAACACTACAGCAAAACTTCGAGAGGCTCAGGTAAACATTACATGAATTATTAGCCATTTTGACCAAATTTTTCTTGTAAAGCTAAACAGTGGAAAATAATTGATTTTGAAGGGTTTTGATATTTTGAATTTGGATCATCAAAAAATATTTTTATTGCTATTTGAGAATTTTTTCTAGAATATTTAAAAATGATTTATTATAAGTTTATTGTTTATTATTATAAGCAAGTTATTTATGTAAAGTATTATTTATTTTTGGGTTCTATTAAATTTGTGTATTTATATAAAGTATATTTATTTAAAGTTAGCATTACACATAAAATGTTCTGGATTGGTTAATCCAGTGAAAATAAACATTTTGTTTTTGATACCGTAGAATTTATTATTTGTTGATTATATATCTTTGCCTAATTCAGAATTATAGTATCATTGGAGTAGGTATAGAAAATGTAAGTAATTAAAGTTATACAAATTCTATAGAATAGCTTAGAAATTTTTATTAGAAGTTAAATTTTTGTTATGGCAAGGGGAAGAGGGTACCCAAATGTTTGAAATGCATTTTATTTTGACATTCATTTATTCTGTCATTCTTTAAATTTATTAAATACTATGAATATTGTATGGCATGTGGCTCTGGTAAGCACTAGTAAAGAGGACAGAGAGATGATAATATATAGTGCCTGCTTGCTAGGAAATGATAATCAAATGATGTATAGCAGAAACAATTTTGTAGTTTGAAAAAGTCTGTAAGTCATAAGTCTCTCTTTCCCTTCTGAGTTTGGAGAGGTCAGATGGATAGAGATCAAAATATTGCCTTCACTTCTTTGTTCTTTCATTTACTTAGTCAACAGATAAGTATTGATGTCTGTTCTTAGCCCAGGAAAGGTTTTATTGCTACATCAATTAAGGTAACAAAAATGTTTTTGTTTACACTTTGGTGAGAGAGGCAAACGATAGAAAGATAAATAGGCAAAAAACTAGTGTTTTAGGGACCTGGGCTTGGCCGGTCAAGTCCCGGGGCCGCCTGGTCCTTCCTGCCCGCCGGACGCCAGGTCCCGGAGACGTCTGACTTCCTTTTGGCCCACAGGTCGACAGCATGTCCTCTTCTGGCCCTGCAGCCGAGGGAGAGGGAACCCCCACCCGGTCCGCGTCCGAGAAAGAACCCGAAATGCCCGACCCAAAAGAGGAAAGTGAAGAGGAGGAGGACAAGGTCGAGGAGGAGGAAGAAAAAGAAAAGAGTCTCATCATGGAAGGCAAGAGGGAAAAGAAAAAAGTAGAAAGGTTGACAATGCATGTCTCTTCTCTACAAAGAGAGCCATTTACAGTTGAACAAGGAAAGGGACAAAAGCTTTGTGAAATTGAAAGGATACATTTCTTTCTGAGTAAGAAGAAAACAGATGAACTTAGAAATCTACATAAACTGCTTTACAACAGACCGGGCACAGTGTCCTCATTAAAGAAAAATGTGGGTCAGTTCAGTGGCTTTCCATTTGAAAAAGGAAGTGTCCAATATAAAAAGAAGGAAGAAATATTGAAAAAATTTAGAAATGCCAGGTTAAAGAGCATCTGTGAAGTTCTTGATTTGGAGCGATCAGGTGTAAATAGTGAGTTGGTGAAGAGGATCTTGAATTTCTTAATGCACCCAAAACCTTCTGGCAAACCATTACCAAAAGCTAAAAAAACCTCTAGCAAAGGCAAGAAAAAGGAACGGAATAGTTCTGGAATGACAAGGAAAACTAAAAGAACCAAGTGTCCTGAAATTCTGTCAGATGAATCAAGCAGTGATGAAGATGAAAAGAAAACCAAGGAAGAGTCTTCAGATGATGAAGATAAAGAAAGTGAAGAGGAGCCACCAAAAAAGGCATCTAAAAGAGAGAAACCTTTTACTTTTAGAAGCAGCTTTCTGCTTCTAAAGTAAAAAATCTGTAAAAAGTGCTAATGTTAAGGCAGATAGCAGCACCACCAAGAAGAACCAAAACAGTTAAAAAATGAAAGTGATTCTGACGATAGTTCAGATGATGAACCTTTAATTAAAAAGTTGAAGAAACCTCCTACAGATGAAGAGTTGAAAGAAACAGTAAAGAAATTATTGGCCAATGCTAACTTGGAAGAAGTCACAGTGAAACAGATTTGCAAAGAGGTTTATGAAAACTACCCTGCTTATGATTTAACTGAAAGAAAAGATTTCATAAAAACAACTGTTAAAGAGCTAATTTCTTGAGACAAAGGACAGAGACAGAGGACTTAACTTGTTCCATGAAGGATCTGATTTATACCGTTATACTAGCAGAAAGAATGTATTTCCTTTTCTAAACCCTTGCAAGCGTTGTGTTGGTAGAACTTAACTGTGGGCCTTTTTGTCTTGAGTGTTACATTTGAGTTTGCCTTTTAAAACTGCATTTCTGTGCAGTTTTTAGTTTAAAATTTTGCATGGCGGTAATTGTTCCTTGCTTTTATAGTCCTATTTTGTACATTTTGGATTTCTTTATATAAGGTCATAGATTACCCAACTCTTGTAGTTTTTAGTGCACTTAATATTAGCTAAAGACATACTTTTAATCACATAGTACAGAAACTTTTATAACTGGCATTTATACATGCAGAAACTATTGCAGTATTTAGTACATGCATTATTTTGAATACACATCTGTCAGTGTACAAATGCAGTGGAAGTGTGTTCATCCATTTAAAGTATACAAACTTCAGCTGTCCACACGACTGAAGCTTTTCTCCTGCATGTGTATATATGTCAGATTGTCAGCATGTCAGAAGTGACAGATGTTATTTTTGCATTTTTAAAAGCAAATTTGTTGTATATAAATTTTTTAATTTCTTTTGTGCAGATCAATTTTTAAACACATAGGTAGATACCCTTATAGTTATAAACCATTATATATCAGTGTTCAGCCAGATGGTGTGACAGAGCATTGAAAATCAAAATTCAGTGAAGAAAATACTGAAAAAACATTTCTCTGCTTTGCTTGAAAAGTGTCAGTCTATAGTTTAGTGTTAACTCTGAAACAGTGTCTCTAGAAGATAGAGCAAAATCAACACGTCAAGATTTAAATGTTTTTGCAAAGAGTGGGATTATTGGCTTAGGAGAAATGAACTGATTTTTATTAATTGCTTTTGCCCATATAAAATGATGTTTACAGAAACTTGGCCACCATTATAATTATGATGAAAGTATCAGGTGTAATTGCAGGCTATAGACAATAGTGGATATATCTGATAAAATGTTTCTCAAAAGTGATAATACACTTGTAATATTAAAGAAATATAATGTGTTTGTGGAATCAGGGCTGTTGGGTTTTAAATTTTAACCAATCAGGACTCCTAAGTGAACAACCTATGGACTATTTCTTATGAGAGTGATTTTTGTTTTATACATTGTCTTAGCTAAATAATTTGGATTTTAAAATAAAACATGCAGCTTGTGAGAAAACTATAGACCTATGATAAATTAGTTGGGTGCTTTAAAACATCTGCACACAGAACTGAAATAGATAAAAGTGATATAAATTGATAGGTATTTTCACAGGTTTGACTTGTTTTTTTGATAGGTTAAGACATTAAAGCTATACAT
>PVHY01034590.1:0-10351 GCA_004024945.1 Uropsilus gracilis | reverse complement strand
CCACAGACTCAAGCAACCCCCAGCCTCAGCTTCCCAGGCAGCTGGGATGACAGGCGCGCGCCACCACGCCCAGCTATTTTTTTGGAACTAGGTCTCTCTACAGGCCCCAGGCGGGACTCGAACCGCGATCTCTAGCCCTGGCCGCTTCATAGGCTGAAGCTTACAGGCACGAGCCACCGTGCCCGGCCCTCAGAGGTGTTTTCTTTAGGGTTAATTATAAGTTTGACTACCCCGGACAAACTTTCAACTAAGATAAGTTAGAATTTTAACAGAATGAGGTTGTTTTTCTGCCAGTTCTGGCTGCAGCTAAAATTGCTTTCTTGTTACCTTATTAACTGTTTGCAGACTTGTAATTTGAATGTGAAGCCATTGTTCTAGCCCAGCCCAACTTGGAATAGTTCCAGTGGCCTCCCTTGTAAAACTGAATCGCTGACTCTGTTTTATAAAAGTAAGTGACTGTTATGTTAATGCAACTGTCTCTAATTTTTGATATGGGGCTATCTATGGAAGTGTTAACATTTTGAATAATAGGAAACTCAGCGACAACTAAAATCAGTGATAAGCGAAACAAAACTGAAATCTATATACTTCCTTCGTCCAACATTTGAGGAACTTGCTTGCTGGGTACGTTTAGGACACAGTCAACTTGACTTTAAAAGGAGAGGCACGTGAATGCAAGTTGCTCCAGCTAGGTAGGGACAATGCGGAAGCAGATGTTTGAGTGACTAACAAAAAGTACCATGAGCTGAAGACTTTCTGAGGTTTATTTGTTTTTTTGGTTTTTTTGTTTTTGTTTTTGTTTGAGGCTAGATCTTGCTATTTTTGCCCGTGGAACCGCAGGCTCTCATTGCCCAGGGTACCACAGACTCAAGCAATCCCCAGCCTCAGCTTCCCGGGTAGCTGGGATTACAGGTGCGCGCCACCACGCCCAGCTATTTTTTTTTGGAACTAGGTCTCTTTATGGGCCCCAGGCAGGACTCGAACCGTGATCCCTAGCCCCAGCCGCTTCATAGGCTAAAGCTTACAGGCATGAGCCACTGTGCCCAGCCAACTTTCTGAGGTTTATGTGAACCTCTTTTTCAACGATATATAGGTTCAACTCTAAGTCCTGTAGAATGATTTAGAGCATGAATTTTAGGGTCAGGGACGTTACGCTGAGATTTTGAGAGTAAATGAATCAGCTGCTCTCTGCATCTATTAAAAAAAGGAGGGAAGCCGAGTGCCACTTGCCTATAATCACAGCTACCCAGGAGGCTGAGGCTAGGCCTCACTTGAGTCTGTGGGTTTCTCGGGTTCTAGACAACCCTGGGCAACACAGTGAGATCTAGTCTCTAAAAAAAAATAAATAAAAAAGGGGAGGGAGAATAATAATAATCCCTGATTTGTTGGAGCATTGTAAGTGTTACATGAGTGCCTACTATGTTGCCTAGGAAAATCTCTAATAAATATTACTGTCATCATCATTATCACAGTTAAGTAAGCATAATTTGGTATATTTTTACAAGGAACATTTTACAGAGTGAAGGGGGGGGGATATGTTTCCATTCAACAGTGAGCACACAAAATAAGGATTCCCTAAGCAGAAAGCCTGAGGCTTCTTCCCCTTTGTTGTCAATATCCCACCCCCAACTCATCCTCAGGAGGTCACTGAGCTGCCTTCTGTTGTTACAGATCAAATTACCTGTTCTAGAATTTCATATAACTGGAATCAGACCAGGGGTAGTTTTTTGTGTCTGATTCCTTTCACCAAAAATCATATCCAAGCCGGGCATGATGGCTCATGCCTGTAAGCTTCAGCCTATGAAGTGGCCGGGTCTAGGGATCGTGGTTCGAGTCCCACCTGGGGCCCGTAGCGAGACCTAGTTCCAAAAAAATACAGCTGGGCGTGGTAGCGCGCGCCTGTAATCCCAGCTACCTGGGAAGCTGAGGCTGGGGATTGCTTGAGTCTGTGGTACCACGGGCAACGTGAGCCTGCGGTTCCTCGGGCAAAAACAGCGAGACCTAGTCTCCAAAAAAAAAAAAAAAAAATCATATCCATGGGATTTATCCATGCTGCTTGTATCAGTAGTTCCTTTTTATCGCTCCATACTATGCCATCATATCACTTTCTTACTTTGCTTATTCACTCACTTAATATTTGAGTTGTTTACAGTTTTTTGCTAGTATGTATAGACCCAAACCATAGTTATTTCAGTGGACATAGGCTTTTATTTCTCCCGATTATTTTAATGTCTTACATTTATATGGGTTGAAACTGCAACTACCTAGGAATTAAGTCTAGGTGGAGCCCAGATTATGAATGACTTATCTCAGGGTCTGCTGTCCTTTGTCTAACAGTATACTTACTAACGTTTTGCTTATCACTTCTGAGCAATATCCCCAAGGACTAGGCCCTGATAGAGAACCCTTAAGACAAACATCATCCCAAAATAGTTCCTTGCACTCTGAGCTAACGAGGATCATAGATGAGTGGAGGTAATAGTGATGGTATTCACTGTAAAATTTTCCATTGTGTCTTAGTTCAAAAGGAAATATATTGCTGGCTGTGGTTATCTAAATTATGAGGGAACTAAAACAGCACTATTTTAGAATTTATATTTTCTCCTGTATCAGAGAGCTTAATTTACATTTCATAAGGCACTATGAGCACAAAATAAATGTTTTTTAACACCAATGAAACCAGATTTGGTTTTAGAAAAAAGTGGTAAAACCATTAAAAGAAGTGAAAATTTATTTTTACAGCTTATGGATTAATTAAAAGGCTGCTTCGAGTCATACTAAGGTTATCCTTACCAATTAAGAAGCATAATTTTGAAAGAAAAGTTATTTTATTTTCTGAAGTATTGGTAAGAATGTTGAGTAATTTCAAAATAAAGAAATTACAGTTGGTTGTAAGAAGCAGCTTCTTGGATTCGGAAGTAAAATTAGTTAAAACTTCATGCCGGGCATGGTGGCTCGTGCTTGTAAGCTTCAGCCTATGAAGCGACCGGGGCTAGGGATCGCGGTTCGAGTCCCGATTGGGGCCCGTAGCGAGACCTAGTTCCAAAAAAATAGCTGGGCGTGGTGGTGCGCGCCTGTGATCCCAGCTACCTGGGAAGCTGAGGCTGGGGATTGCTTAAGACTGTGGTACCCCGGGCAACGAGAGCCTGCGGTTCCACGGGCAAAAATAGCGAGACCTAGTCTCAAAAACAACAACAACAACAAAAAAAAACTTCCAAGTAGTAGCCAGCCCTCGATACAAGGGTTTATAAGGAAAAAAAGAGAGAAAAAAATTTCCAGGAAGTGAAAAGTGATTAGATTTTGGATATATTTCACAGGGGGAGCCTATATGGCTCCTGTGGGGTGTGTGTAAAAGAAAGAAAACAAAGGCATTAGGGATGATTTGAGGTAGTTGACCTCAACACCTTGAAGGATGGAGCTGTATCAGCTGAGATACTCAGACAGGTCAGGTTTGAGGGGCAAAATGAAGAGTTTAGGGGGGAATAAAACAACTTCCATTAGAAGTTCTACCTTGCTGTAAATTGGCACTTACCTCACCGGTTACTATTTGGTGGATGAGGTCTGGAAAGTGAAAGACTCTGTTATTTCCAAATAGTTCCTGTTAATCATTGCAACAGGATGATTTCAGGAGTCTAGTAGTTAGTGTGCGCGTTGCTTGGATTTCTCATTTCTGACGTTTAGCACCATGTCTGGGGCATTGAAAGCTCTTGAAAAATGTGTGTAGTGTGACTGGGTGGTGCGTTCGTCAGGTGACTTCTTCCCGGCGGGTCCCACCCAAGCAGAGAAGCGGACAGCAAACAGACCTCTCCATGTGGGAAGGCCTGACTCGCTATGGATGGCTTGGGAGATGCTGGTGCTGCGTTTGTTCACCTGCCAGTACACACAATCCCTTTTCCTTAAGGAAAATGACATTGTCTCTGCTTCTTAAAGAAACTGGGAGCGTCTGTGAGAAACAAGCCCCTGTTTGAAATACCAAGCCTGTATATACAGAAAAAGTGAAAAGACACAATACAAAGTGGTTTGAATGGCTGTTTTCTCTAGACAACAATTGACTCGTAAGCAAAAACTGTTAACCCAAATGGAGAAAGTGGTGGTGGCATTCACTGTAACACTTCCCCCTGCATCCTTCAAGAAGCAGTACATTCTCTGTGTTCAAGTTTGCAGGCTCAGTCACTGTCTTTGTTTGAAGCCACCCCCTTGTTCATGACCAACTGTTGTATTTCCTTCTGTCTTTCTAGCACGTATCTACCTACCAGCCATCCAGCAAGTGCTGCTGATGCTGCTTCATTGAAACAAGAAAGGAGGTGCGGAGAGTCGGAGCGATGCTCTAGCAGGCAGCTAACAGAAACATCTTTATTTGGGTAAGTTAGGTTGTGGCATCACCTCTGTGGTTTCGGGGGAACTATTCACCCAGCCTCAGTGCTTGTTCATACTTAAGGACGACTTTTTCCAAGTGCCTGGGCTAGATGTGCTTCCTGCTGTGGAAACGCCGGGCTCGGCCTACATGTTCAGGCGGGGGTAGCAGAGTCGGAGATGGTCGCGTGCTTGGTGACAGTGCTGCCTGGACAAGCTCAACCTGTCGCAAACAGGTCAGAGGCAGGACACCAGAAGGGCTCACACGCCAGCTTCAGGCTGGTGCTTCAGCATCAGCCAGACCAGCCCCTGGCCTGAGAACAACACTGCAGGAGGGGAAACGGGAGTCGGTTAAGGGAAATGGACGAAAGCAAGAAGGAGAGCGTTTGATACCCCTGCCAGCCTTCTGCTTTGTGTCTGCTTCGCCGTTCAGGCAGCGGCTTGGAGGTCTTGCTTTGGAAGGCCCCAGGGCTCCCCCGCAGGGTGACACTCCTAGCTGAGCCGTTGCCACCCTGCCGGGGCTGGGGACGAGGCTGGGCGACGTGGGAGTGATTTTCTCACCTGTAGAAACCGAGCTGGTCGCTGACAGCAGCACAGACAGGAGGTAAAGCTCAGGGGTCGTCTTTCCCTGCGTTGGGAAAGAAAAACCCCGTGAGGAGCGCTGGTCTTTCAGCTGGAACACGTGCTTAGGTGTGTTTCTGACTCGGGGGTTTCAGTAAAGGCACCAACTTAGCAAGAGGGGGCGCTTGCTGCTTACCACGCCAAGCCCAGCACTTACAGTGTTCATCGCTTCACTTTCTCCTTGAAATTCAGTGAAATGGCATCGGAACATTCGCTCATGGGACTTTCTTAACTTCTGTCTTAACCCTGCCGTGTGTCTGGTAGGCATTCTCTCTCTCTATAGCTCGATTTTCATTGTAAGTAGAAAAGAAACACTGAAGACTCACAGGTTTTTGTACCCAGCCAAGCTTTCAGAGTAAGATGAGCCTTTAGAATCTCAGTGTTTGGCCGGGCATGGTGACACACGCCTGTAAGCAGCAGCCTAGGAAGCCACGGCCGGGGCCATGGATCATGGTTTGAGTCCCACCAGGGTCAGGGAGCGAGACCTAGCCCCCAAAAATAGCTGGGCGTGGTGGCACGTGCCTGAAATCCCAGCTACCTGGGAAGCTGAGGCTGGGGATTACTTGAGTCTGTGGTACCCCAGGCACAACCTGCGGTTCCACGGGCAAAAAGAGCGAGAGCTAGTCTCAAAGAAAAGAAAAAGAATCTCAGTGTTTACATACACAGTCTCTTGCCAAAAGAGTTAGCACCACGGTGCAGACGCCTTCGCTGAAGGACCCCACAGCGAACAGAGAAAACAGCCCCTTGAGGGCCCGAGGCACGGGCTCCACCGTCGTCAGCAGCACAGCGAACGCTGGAAGGACAGCAGCGTCAGCGCTGGGCGTCGCCATCTCGCGTGCGGTGCAGCTCGCAGACCTGAATGCAAGGTCTCCACAGAATGGATGAACTGACTGATCAGGCAAAATATAAACTAGCGGACTTGAATAACTGGCAAAGCAAAGGTTATCTCGTGGACTCTGATCATTGAAAGTGCAAGGTCATTATATAAATGTTATAAACTGTGGTGACCAAACTGAGGCTTCTGAGGTGAAAAGGGAGAAGAGTCACAGGAATAAGGAAGGAATGGCTGGGGGGAGGGTGATAGGATGGATGGGTCAGTAGATAATTGATAGACTGAGGAAGAAGAAGATAGAGAAGGGCAGATGGGAAAGGAACGAAAAAGCATGTGTTTTGTCACTTTGCCATGGAACAAAGGTGCTCAAAACACAGCTTGGGTAGGGATTGCTTTGCTCTGAGTGGTGTTCTCAGCATCAGCGGCGATGCTGTGATAATAACTTTGACTGTTTTCTGCTAGTTTCCTCCTTCTCTCGCAATAACACTGGGAGGTGTTATTCTCTACCTCCATTTTGTAATCTGGGGCAGGCAAGCTCACGGGAGCAGCCTCCCTCTGCCCGGAGCCAGCGCCCGCCACCCTCCTACGTGGCCCTGTGGAGCTGCACTCAGCAGGAGACTTTCCAGAGCAGCGCCGGGCTCGCAGTGGCCATGTTTTCTTCTTCTTTCTAATCTTAGATGCCGTTCTTATTTAAAGCACACAAAGGAAAAAATATAACCAATACACGTTAGTTAAGAAGTCCTAAAACCCCCACAGAGTATTCAGTAATAAAGGCTGAGTCATCTGTTGAGTATTTATTGAATATTTGACTCAATCTCGTGTGCTTGTGGGATAGCTGGCAAGAATCTGAAAATACCAACACAAAATACTGACCTTTGACTTGGCTTCCTGTTCCAGTGCCAGGTGACTGGCAAGTTACTCAGAAGCTGGGGAGACTTTTCCTTCCCCTGAACTAGGGATGTGATTTTTTTCCTCTAAAGTATCTGGGGCGCTCCTGAGGAACGGCCAGTCTTGGCTTCCATTTCGGTCTGACATGTCTGGCAAGAGGTGGACGCTTAGAAAGGCGGGACGGGAGGCTGCTCACTCACCGATGGTGAAGCAGGTCAAGGCGATGTTCGCAACCAGGTTGTTGAGGAGAGGCTGGCGGCAGTAGCGAGAGGAGCTGGGCCTGAAGATCAACGCATGGGCTCATGCGGTTATGGCTCCATGGAAGAAACCCACATGGCCGGCGCAGCACAGAAGGCCCCAGGCTCGAATCCTAACCCTCATTCTGGCCCCTTCTGGCTGCGGCAGCTCACCTCCCCCTAGAACCTGGCCTGCTCTACCGTGACTGCGAACGGAGGCTGTCAAACAGCCACGGTGAGATGAAGTTACTGATGTTCGTCACTGGTGGGTGGGTCATGGTCACCATCTCTCTAGCCTGCATTAGCTTGACTTTTTTTTTTTTTTTAGACCAGGTCTCGCTATTTTTGCCCGTGGAACCGCAGACTCTCGTTGCCCGGGGTGCCACAGACTCAAGCCATCCCCAGCCTCAGCTTCCCAGGCAGCTGGGATTACAGGAGCACGCCACCACGCCCAGCTATTTTTGGAACTAGGTCTCACTACGGGCCCCAGGCGGGACTCGAACCGCGATCCCTAGCCCCGGCCACTTCATAGGCTGAAGCTTACAGGCACGCGCCACCGTGCCCGGCCTAGCTTGACATTTTAAGGAGAAAAATGTCCGTGGACACCCAGCCTCCTGGAGTGAAGATAAACTCTGCTGCACGCCAGCTTTGCGTAGGTGATTTCAGTCAGGACAGTTAGAGCCAGCGCTGCCCTTGCCCCGCCTTCCCGGCCATTACGGGGACTCTCGGTGTTTTCTCTTTTTGAAAGTGTCAAATTGCTTTTGCTGCTTGTGCCCGGTGACCAGCCAGCTTTTTCTGCCAGAAATGATTTCTTTTCTTTTCTTTTTGAGACCAGGTCTCGCTATTTCTGCCCATGGAACCACAGGCTCATGTTGCCCGGGGTATCACAGACTCAAGCCATCCCCAGCCTCAGCTTCCCAGGTAGTTGGGATGACAGGAGCGCGCCACCACGCCCAGCTATTTTTTTGGAACTAGGTCTCGCTACGGGCCCCAGGCGGGACTCGAACCGTGATTCCTGGCCCTGGCCGTGGTTCCTAGGCTGCTGCTTACAGGCATGTGCCACCGTGCCCGGCCTCAAGACTGATTCCTACCGTAGAACCTGAACTGACTTACCAAACCATGATCTGGCTGGGTGTGCCTGAGCTACCAGTAGCCCGACAGGCATTAGCTAGTGCAGGGCTGTGGAGACTGACTGGTCTCTGGGGAACGTGTAAATCGCAGCATCGGTGCCCTTGTCCCCTGCGAGAAGGCAGGGGAAGACTTCTCATGCTAGAAGAAACGTGCTGACCAGAAGTTAAGGCCAGTCTGGCCAAATCCCAGCTGACGCTCCTGCATCCAGAGCGTTGACTTGTGTGATGTGAGATCGCTGACTGTCGCTTGGTATGAGGGCAGGCTGAAGCTAAGCATGTAACAGGCAGGGCGGAGGGCTCCCCAACTGTTTCCGCAGCTAAGACACATGCTGAGCTGCCAGCTGGGGACGGGGGCTGGAGGGACGGGGCAAGGGGCTGACCTTAGCAGGACGTAGAGCTGCACTCCCAGCGCGGAGGTCCCGAGCACGAGCACCGTCACCTGGCTGTGGGGCACAGAAAGTCATGCCACGTTGCCAGTTCGTAGTCTGATGGTTTCCCAGGACAAGTGCGGGCTTTGCCTCTGTTCCCTTCAGCCAGAGAGGAAGTCTTAAGCACAGCAGAGTGAGTGAGATCCCTCCCATTAACGCCGAGGTGTGTCTAGTACCTTCACTGAGAGTGGCAGCCACCGTGGGCTGGGCTCCCGATACAGGAGCAGGCGCTGTGGATGCTGGTCTCCAGGAATCTTTCAGAGAAGCCACCCCTTCTCTTACCACCACCGCACATTCCAGCTGGGAGACAGCCCTCAAGGCATAGGAAGCTGTTTGCGCTCACCGCCGGTAGACGGGTGCGTCGGGCGTTTTAAACTCACCTCGTTAAAGATGCACAAACTCCTATGAGGTGAGGACTTTGCCTCCTCACTTCAAAAATGAGAAAACCGCGGCTCAGGAAGTGTGTCTTGTCGAAGGACAAGAGTGAGTGGTAGACCTCGAGCTTGACCGGGTCGGAGAGTCCTGACCGGGGCACCTCAGCTGCCCTGGCTCTAACCCCAGCCAGAGGGGTGACCCCGAGGTGGCCAGTGCTCTGAGGGCAAGCCTGCCCACCCCGAACTCTCAGCCAAGGCAGGTCTGCTGCCGCCTCTCAAACGTGTGAGACCGCCCTCAGGATGACACTCCATGCATAGGAGAGGCTTCCTGTCATTGTTTTGTGAGTTGGGCCTGCTTCAGGGCATTTGTAGAAATCAGATCTACCCTCCAAAGAGAAGACTTACCCCAGTGATTACTGAGAGAAATAGGCAGTTTCAGATTATCCCCCCAGAATACTGAAACCAACGTCACACTGTTTTTTTTTGTTTGTTTTTGTTTTTTTTGAGACCAGGTCTCGCTATTTTTGCCCGTGGAACCGCAGGCTCTCGTTGCCCGGGGTGCCACAGACTCAAGCCATCCCCAGCCTCAGCTTCCCAGGTAGCTGGGATTACAGGTGTGCGCCACCATGCCCAGCTAGTTTTTTGGAACTAGGTCTCACTACGGGCCCCAGACGGGACTCGAACTGCGATCCCTAGCCCCGGCCGCTTCATAGGCTGAAGCTTACAAGCACGAGCCCACCGTGCCCGGCCCCCAACGTCACACTGTTAAGCAGGAACACGGTTACGTGCGGAATGTTAGCTGCCGAAAGGAATAGCATCGTGTCTGAGGTGTAGCTCTGAGTGGCTGTCGAGTCAGTCACAGCGTTTAGCCGTCGGCCAACATAGACTGGTTCCCGTGAGCATCCTGCCATGTGCACGAAACGCCACACAGCTGCTACTCGTTCTAAAAAAATGTAAGAAACTGGCCCACGAGGCGTTTTGCTAGTGCTTGCACATCCGTGCTTTTAAATTTAAAGGACGTCTGTGCTGGTAAAACTGAAAGTCCGTCTTAGTCAGAGTTCGAGACCAGCTCACGAAGAAGTGGGCGCTGCTGCCCTGCGGGGGAGGGGCACTTACAGCCGGAGCCGATGCGACCTGGGCAGCCAGCGGTGCAAGCGGTGGGCCGCGTGGGCCAGGCAGAAGTGGATCATGCTGCTGCTGGGCCTCGCGCACCTGGAGCAGGCGAGGGACAGGAAGGCTGTCCTGCTGGAGCTCCCCGGCTGCTGCGTCACCCCTGCAGCACCTGCCTGTCGCCCTTCCCCCTGTACCTGTCCCCTGCAGGGAGGAGGCCAGGAGAGAGACAGCCCCCGGCACGGTTAGGGGCTCGCTGCAATCAGTTCTCAGGTGGCCTTTAGGGTCCAGCGTCTGGTGTGGGCTCCAGTCGGCTGTATTCACAGGGGATTAAGAGAACTGAGCTCTCCATGTAAGAACAGAGAGATCAGCTTCCCTC
>PVHY01034589.1:0-10353 GCA_004024945.1 Uropsilus gracilis | reverse complement strand
GTGACTCTTACAGAATCTCAAGAATCAGTTCATCCCTTATATACAGGCCACTGTTCAAATGGCATTTCTGCATAGAACATCTTCCACAGGAATAAAAAAGAAGTCTCCTGAATCAAAACAGCTTCCGAATTTCAGCAACATCTTGAGCATATCAACGCAAATGTATTAAAATATAATTGTCATTGAGACTGAGAATGTGATGGAGGGTGGTAGATTAATTTAGGAACATAAAATATAAGAAGCTACTTATCTTAAATTGAGAAATAGCATTTTGTGTGTTTAAAGTTAAAAACACAACAAAATAATAACAAGTCCAACATAATTATTGCACAGCAAAATAATATAAATATTTACCATTAATGAGTAGAAATTAAGCATACATATAGTGATTTTCATAATTATCAACTATCAAAATGTAATACCTTAGGAAAATATTATGGACAGAGTTAAAAGCAGTAACTATAATATATGTATTACTTGGCATATGTGTTTGTAATAAGTTAATGTTGCATATGCATGTACCGCTAATATCACATATAAAGTTACTTGTTATATTTATACGTATTAGATCTGTAGTAACAAAGTTGTTTTATCATGCACATTGAAAACTAACTAGACACATGTATAGGGGATGGACTTCTCTATAAATGCTTGCATTTTTTAAAAATAAAATAAGGGTCTGACAGAATTTTTTTAAGGCAATAATACAAAACTGAAAGGTAGATAGCATGAAATGTCCTTGAGATAAACAATGTGTTGCAAACTCACAATACTTACAGTACAAACTCATAAGAGGAGATGATTTGCAGGGAAACAATCTATATATTGATATGTGATGAATGGTGAGATTATTAGACTTGAGACAGACATGTGGGGAAGGTGAGGGGGGTGAGACTGGAGTGTAGAAACTGCCCTTTTCAGGTACGTGAAAATATGAGAATAGTTAACAACATCATGAACTGAGTTCTCCACCCAGGTTTCTTTTACTATTGACCTGGGGAAAACTGGTAATTGATGCGGTAAACTCTTCTCCTTTAATAATTATCTAAAGACATTTTCACATGTCCTTAGCAAAGCAATAGAAATTCAAAGCAAAAGCTCCCAAGCATTTTGAAAGATAATCTTCAAGTGAAATGCCCTTTCACAGACTCTCAAAAGGGATATGATTGTTCTTTCCAGTATAAAGACCAATTGTCTTTTCACTCGGGAGGTTTCTTTATAGAGATAATTTATCTACTTTTGTGATCCTCTAAGGTTTGGGTCAACAGCTGATCTTCTCATTTGTTCCACAATTTTAACCACTTGAACCTAGTGCCAAATAATTCTCGTTATTTATGTTTCTTTTTAGTTCAGTTATGTAGCCAGATATTTTTCCATGATATAAATTACAGTACTATTTGTCAATATCATTGGCCAAGGAGATATCAATTGTAACAAATTTAAGATGATTCTTCTGAAATATTTTTTAGTCTAGCAGTTCCAGTCTCTGCATGTATTTATTATAGATTCAGTCTCCTACTAGCTGTCTACAAAATGAGAGTCATTTTGGTGCATCATCCGTGAGGTGACTGCTTTCCTTAGACAATGATTTACAGAGGCATATTGGCATAGCCAAATGGAAATTATTAGATATAAAATATATATGTTTATTAAAAGGGAAATATTCAGAATGATTCCTGATTCTATCTGGGTCAAGGAGGAATCAATGACCAATGTCATTCCTTTCTCCTATAATTCTAAATACCAATATATTTCCCTCAACTTGAATAAAATTTCTAATATACAGTTTCACCAACTTATCAATAATTATTGTTTGCTGATTTATTATTCATTCATTCATTCATTCATTCATTCATACTTAAAGCTTCAAATAATTTGTTCAAATGCCCACTTAGCATATCCGTATATTTATATTATTATTTATTTACTCTAAATTTATCCCAGTTTGAGTTTATTATGATTGGGGACACCATTTGATGACTATTCTACTTATTTTACCAGATATAATTTGGGAAAAAAATGATTTTTATTCTGTTCCATGACTGTTGAAACTATGCCATCTATCATCGTACTATTAGCCTAGTTTATTAGTGCTTTTGTTTTCCTTGATGCTAATATAATTTGATTTGAATTTTAAAATCGTCTTGTTTATTGTCAATTCATTTTCTTTTAAATGGAAGCAGACTTCTTTGAGGTAATGAAAATGATAATATGTAAAGATTTATTGTCACAATATTGAGAAATAAATGTGCTAGAAAACTGATTGTCAAAACCAATTTTATCAAGATACATACATTTCATCTTAAGAATTATATTGTTCTAAGATAAATAAAATTTGATTGGAATGTAACTGGTAAGGACTCTCACTTTTGAAATCAAATAATCTAATGACAAAAGTGAGAACATCTAAAGTTACGTTTGAAGAGAATGTTGGTTTTAAATGTCTCTGCATTTTCTAATTCCAGTATTCCCAAATGAGAGGCAGACAGACACAAAGATAGCAGAGAGATAGAGAGATGATAAATGGTAAATATAGATAATACATAGGTAGATGATAGATAGCTAAATACATAGATGGATACATACATCTATGCATACATAGGTTTGCTTTCCAAGACCATGGCAATAGCAATGGACAATGGTGATTAATGCTAGAGTAATTTGGTGAAGAATGAATTGCTCAGGGGTGAAAAGAGGTTGCAAGAAATGGTGACACTGGCAGAAGCTTGACGGACTAAGTAGGGATAATTTTGACATATGCCTCCCTGCAAGGAAATGGCAGCCCTAATTACCTATGCTTAATTCTTGATCAACAGTGGCTTTGAAGCCCTTCTGAGATCTCCAGTGACCCTGTGGCTGAACTTCCTGACCCTCAGTATGAGAAGCATTGAATGCAAACAAGCAAAAAAGCTCAGGGTGATGTTATTTCAGAGCTGCAAAATGGCTCTCCATGTTAAAAATAGAAATCTGAGCACATGTGTCAACACTTAGATGAATGAAAACACTGAACCTCCTCCTTCCGTCCCAGCATCCAACTGAACTAGTGCACTCAGGGTAAGGCCGATGAACTACAACTCTGGCAGCAACTAGCTTGCTTCATGCACAAGTTGCTTTTGTGGTGGTTAAAAGGAAAGAATCTCAGAAACAAACCAAAAAAAAAAAAAAAAGTATCTCTTACCTTCTCCTTTAATAACTCAATTTTGAATTACATGAAATCTGTAGAAGTAGTGATTTTGTTCAAATGTAAGTGTGACTTCCATTCTAAATGGGCTTTAAATGTATACCTAACTATGTAACTTGCTTTCTTCCCACAAAGAAATTTTTAAAAATTATTAAAACAAACAAAATAATTCTTAACTAAGATATTGGAGAACATCCCCATTTGTTACTTCCTTTATTGTTTCCAAATTTCAAGTTGTCTTAAAGTTTTGAAACTTGTAATATTTGTCATATTGATATCTTGTTGTACCCTAATTTGCATGTTGATATCTTGTTCTATCCTAATTTTCATATATATATATATATATATGTTTTAAGTCTGAAATAAATGGTATAGTTTTAGAAGAAAAAACAAAAAGCATTCATTCTGAATGTGCCCCAACCCTCACCCACCCCAGCAAAAACATGCAAATTTTAACACTGATGTTCACAAATAAAATAGATGGAGGTTCAGCTGCAACATTTGAGTGCAAATAATTTGACTTGTGATCTCAAAGAATTGCCAACCAACCAGAAGAGCAGATTTCTACTGAATTTCTGCTTAAAAATATAAGGACCAAATGCATTGGGGAAAGTAGAGGTGATTTTAAATGTTAGGAGGTGATTTTAATCCATCAGATAGATTATAACATCTGCACATTGGAAAGAGACTGACATATTTATTTATATAAAACTTGAAACATGAGATAAAATGGAAGCAATAGCATGAAATTATTTAAGTTATTATACTCATATAAGAGAACTTTTTGCGTATTTTTTTGTATTTTACATGATTTATCTAATTATAACTAAATTGCAACAAAGAATCCTGCTGATTAAAACATGTTTGGAGAGCCCTCTGCTGTACTAGCTCATAAAGGAGCTGGAAAGTCCCATTGCTCTATTTCCATAATTCTTTCACTGAGCCTTTGCTTGGTCATTTGTTGTAGGCTCACTGAAGATCATGTACAGTATTATATAAAGTGTTATAATTTTAGTCAAGATAATTACACAGAGGACTTAATCTCCTGTGTATGTGTATAAAATCATGACCTTTTCATAAATCCATCATAAATAAGGGTGCTCAGTTTCTTAATAACTACAGTGATGCTTATTTTAAAAATAATGTATTAAATAATCATATTGAATCTATAACATAAAATACATTCTGCTTTTTAAAATAATCAACTTGGAAGATGATATGCCTATTCCCTCATTCTTACTAGTTCTACAACATTTTGGAGAAACAGGGCAAGAGTTCCCCAATTATCCTAAATGGAGTAGTTATCCTAAAGGATTAATTTGACGTTCAGACTGTTGTATCATTTATGAATGATGACCTCTTACTTTGTTGTATCTAAAAGAATATTTCATTTGTTCATTCTTGCTCACATCGTATTTCCTCAGTAAGATATCTTTCCTTTGATAGAACCCCAGATCAAGGGTTTTTCTTTTATGAAGTTAAAAGTTAGTGTACATTGACCTTATTCCGCCCCCCCCCACACACACACAGAATACATGCACATTTTCTGCTTCTTCATGAAGGGAATGACCTCTGGCATCGACTCTCTTAGAAGTCAGCATTTTCATAGGTCTCTGAACACCCTACAGGATTTATCATTGGCCCCCCAAATGGTAGGTTGATAAAAATGTTTATTAAATATGTCTGACAAAATATCAACCACATTTGATACTATAAACCGATTCCAACATCCATTTGCAATCACTCTTTATTTCAACTCCTAATAACCAGGGGTTAATAGGCTCAACTTAGAAAACGAAGGTAGAAATTTGAGCTGTAAAAGAGAATTAGCATCACTGCTATGCTCCTTCTGAATACATATGTTTATCTATTTGGCTACAGGCATGCATTAAAACCAACATTATGCCAAAGATTGAATTTGGTTCTGACATATAAAAAGCAGAAAAGGTAAATCTCTGTTCCTGTTGCCACGCTCAAGATCTTGTTAAGACTTGCCTGATGCTGTCAGTTCTCTAGGTTTGAAAGCTCACCACACATTTACCTTGTAAGTTACTATTATCCAACAACCAGTTGAAATCTTACTTTCTCTGGAGGGTCTTTTATTCACATGCTAGACACTCCTGATTAAAATTTCTCCCAACACAACCCTAAGTAACTCTATTTATTTACAACTCTTTTTTATCTTTCTGTGTTAAAATGTGCTTCTTACTTGGAATTATTTTCTTAAGAATGTAGATTCTTTCTTGACAGTAGCTAATGGATGAACTAATTGTACAAATAAACGAGAAGAAAATACAGTTAATTCTATGATATTAATATGAAACGTTTGACCAGAAATTGTAGGATAGCCTGAAATAAATTATAGGAGGTAAGAGGACAGTAGCACCAAGTAAATCATAATATATTATTTGAATACAGTGATCACAAAATTAGCTTTTCAGGAGCAGACTTTTAATTGAAAAATGTCACACTATATAATTATGCTGATGTGTAGGTAGATCGAGGAGTTCACCATATGACTACCCTCCATTTGATGGGAGTGTGGGGGAACCTGATGCATCTTGGTATAGAATAAAAAGACACTTTCTTTTGTACTTGATCACACACACATACACATATACACACATATCATTATATCCCCAAGAGTTTCCCCACCACCTTGTTCCCTGAGAACCATCACCTTATTCTCTTGAACTCTTTCTTCCTCTAATTTCGTCATCTCCTCTTCTCTTGCTCTATGCTTTAGTTCTGTTGACAGTTTTAAATGTTTTCACTTGTCCTTTTGTTTTTCGGTTTTCCATATGCCCTGCTTAGAGATAAGATCATCCCATATTTATGTTTCTTTCTGGTTTATTTTTGCTACTATGGCTCATTCTAGTTCTTCCATGCTATCACTTATGCCTCAAATTTGTCACTTTTAATCACAGAGTAA
Source organism: Uropsilus gracilis (assembly GCA_004024945.1). NCBI lineage: Eukaryota > Metazoa > Chordata > Mammalia > Eulipotyphla > Talpidae > Uropsilus > Uropsilus gracilis. The sequence continues at coordinate 4,240 of PVHY01034589.1, read as the reverse complement.
TATGCCACTGTGTGTATATACCACAACTGTCTGAACCATTCATCTGTTCTGGGACAGTTAGATAGTTTCCATACCCTGGCTCTTATAAATAGTGCTGCAATAAACATCCTACTATGGGTGTCCTTTTGAATGAGTGTTTTTGTATCCTATGGGTCAATTCCCAGAAGTGAGATTTCTGGTTTGAACGGTAGTTCCACTTTCAGTAGTCTCACAGAGCAGAAAACACTTTTAAGCCAAGTGTTACGAAAGGCCATGGTACACAACAATCTTATTAAACTTATAGCAATCTACTCATTATGCTACAGATAAGACTTCGTCCAACTTAAATAGTGTTTTGCTCCTGTGCAGAATCAACAACTTAGCTTGCATATGCAAATTTGGATAACAACACATTCACCGACGCAAATGAGCTTGTATATGCAGTCAGTGTTTGCTGTCAAGCAAATACACTAACTTGAATGTGTACTCATGCATCGTGTACATAGTGAATCCCATATCTGGTTTCTTTCCAAGTATATGCCCAGCAAGCTCTGGCAGCGTGTCTCTACAGCAGAAAGAGCAATGCTACCGCTCTGCTCTTTTTATCTTCAGGAACTATAAAACACCATTACCAAGATCCATCACTCTCTGTGTCAGCCATGTGAGCAAGGTGGCAGTTCTAGGGAGGTTTGGGGACATGGATTCCCTGTCCAATACCCAACACTTCTTTCAGAGTGTCATCCAGAGCTGTGTTGTATCAAAAGCCTGCTTGATCATCTTGCTCCACTTTCTCTTTGAGGGAGTCACTCCCATTTGTCACTACCACCCATATATTCTGTGTAGCCCAGCTTTCTCTTCAATCACAGTTTCTTAAAAACACATTTAAATTAAACCAAAAGGAGAAAGATGGCATCGAATAGTGTCAATTATGTGTGGGCTATAGAGAAGCCAAGCGGAGTCTCACATACATACATACATACATACATACATACACACACACACACACACACCATTAAAACCATCACTGAAAGCTGATCAGAGACGTGGGGAGCCAGATTGAGCGGTTAGGATTGAGGGCAGAAGCTGGACAGGAGCACACTGGGCTTCAGAGAAGGAGTATGGGTGATACAGTGGTGTGAGTGCTGTGATAACCACCCTGAAGGGGTGGGGAGGTCCTTTACCTGATATTGACAGGGATGCACAACACTGTATCTTGACAGAAAAATACTCCCTTCTGACACAGGGGAAGGCATAGATGAACCTTCCTGGGGACAATGGCAACTTGCTGGGGAAAAGAAATCACTATTTATCATGTTCTCAGATCTGTTCTCTTCGCTCTCTTTTTTAAACTTGATTAATAATAGCCACAGGAACATTCAAATGATCTCGAAGACTTCTTCCAGCATGAATTTTCTCATTGTTTTACAGTGTTTAGTTTTCCAACTCCTACTCATGCTTGAGATGGTTCTCGCATCCACCTCAGATTGACTGCAGAGTCTAGATAAGGTGAATTAACAAAATATGCAGCAGCTTTCATGAGTGGGCCCTTGTAGTGAGTTCATTTTCTGCAGCTTTACTACAAATTCTGAGTGTCCTGGGATCATATTAGCAACGCATCACCCATTGTATGGGCACATCTGCGTTAAAACATTTGCTAATCGTCAGTCAACATATTTTATATTTTCTCTTCCTTCTCATTTCAAAACCTGAAGATTTTATTAGTGAATGTTTTCTTCCTTCTTTTACAATCTCGCTTCATTCTGATTTTTTTTTTTTTTTAGGTAAATAATGTTTTTGTTTGTTTGTTTCCAAAGCTTATATTGGGTAATGAGTAACTTCACTTTTTAGGTTATTTTTCTATGGAAAGTTTTATTTCCATATGTGTGTAGGCACCACCTCCTCTTTAGTTGTGCACTTGCTGAAGAAGACCTAGACTACTTTCACGGCCTGATCATTGGAAACTGCAAGAATACACTGGAAAATATATAGGGATTTTTGTTGATGGGTTCATATTCTATGGATAGATGCTCAGAAGTGGAATTGCCAAGCTTAGCGTATTTCCATTTCTATTCTTTTCAGGTAAATCCAGATCACTTTCCAAAATGGCTTCACCATTCTGGCCAAAAGAGTCCTAGGTATTTTGTCTTCCACATCTCTCCCGCACTTGTGCCATTTCCATAGAGTGGCATCTTATCACATTGTTCATCTTTATCCTGCATCATTAAAAGTGACCATTTCTTCATATATATATTTTTTATCTTCCCCATATCCTCTTTCATGGACTGTCTCTTCACATCTTGCTCTCCATTTGTCAATTGAGTTCTTTTATTATTGTTTACTTGCATCATTTTAATATATCTTGGCTATTAATTTCTTACCAGTAGGGTTTTATGTTTATGCTTTATGTTTTCTAATTGAAGGTCATCTGTTTATTCATCAAACATTTGACATTTAGAAGCATTTTCATTTGGGATAACCCCAATTGCTTATTTTTGTTTTTAATTCCTTTAGCCATAGGGTTTTATCACACAAAATAGTTTTATCATATATATCATGTAAAATATCACCAATGGTTTCTTCTGTATATTTCATTGTTACAGCATTTACTGTCTAAATATTTAACCCATTAGAGCTTATTTTTGTGTATGGTATTAATGAGTAATCCACACTTTTCTTTTAGGTGTGGCTCTTTAATTTTCCCAGGATAATTTATTAAAGGGAATGTCTTTCCCCCAATTGATGGTCATGGATATTTTATCATATATTAGGTGTTATTAAATATATGGTAACATGATACCTCCATTTCCTTTTTTTTTACTTAAGTCAACTTTTGTAACTTATGACCTTTTGTATCTCCATATATGCTTCAATATTTTTGTATAATATCTTTAAAATTTTTGATGGAGATTGCATTACATTTGCTCATCATTTTAAGCAAGATATTAATTTTGATTATATTGATTCTTCTCATGCAGAATACATGGAAAATCATCCCATTCCCATGTGCTGAAATCTAAGTTCTTTAGTAATATCTCGTAGTTCTCACTGTATGCCTTTTATATAGTTTTAGCTGTTTTTTTTTTTATTTTTACATCAATATTTACCCCAGGTTCTCCCTTCACCTTATCACAGTGAACCATTTGTTAGTCTTTTATGCAACTCCCAGTCCTATTTGCCACTCCAACCCCCATCAGCTCCATGCTTCAGTTTTGCTGAGAGCTAGTTTTAAATTTTTCTTGTCTTATTTTTTATTTTTTTGCTTTTTCCCATGAAGGAAAACATAAACATCTGAGATGACATCAAACTAAGAAGCTTCTGCACAGCAAAAGAACAATAATCAAAACAAAAAGAAACCCAACTGAATATGGCAAAAATGCCCTACATACATACATACATACAGGTCTGTGATACAGAACTGATAACAAAGATTCAAAAAGAACTCATACATTTTTTAAAAATAAGACAAAGAAGTCCAGTAAAATAATGGGAAGACAATCTAAAAAGACACTTCTCCAAAGAGGAAATAGAACTGACCAACAAGCATGTCAAAAAAATGTCTTTTATATCATTCATATAGCTGATTCTAAGATATTCGATTCTTTTTGAGGCAGTTATTATTGGAGTTATTTTCTCAATTTGTTTTTTTTATTTAATTAAAAAAGACTGAATTCTTGGATGGTTGATGCTGTTATCATTTTGTTGTCATGTGTTGCTTCTAATGAATTTTTGATAGGGTCTTTATGATCTTCAACATATCATAATCTCTGCAATGGTGATGACTTCATATCTTCTTTTTCTGCTAGGATTCCCTTCACTTCTGGTGTTTGGTTTTTGACTTTTAGCATCAATGCATGCTGAATCATAGCAGATTCTTTTTCTACATCTATTGATGTTATGACTCTTAGCTCTAGTTTTATCAATATGGTATTAGAATAATTGATTTACATGCCTTAAAATAAATTTGCTTCCCCGGGAGAATTCCACTTGCTCACAGTGTGTAAGTTTAGGCAATGAGTGATATACCACTGAATTCACAGCACATCATGGATATTTGCTATTACATTGACTCATCACTATGACTACTAACTTTAGCGCTTTGGCTGGAAAGGTATTTGTCAGAATTCACACTGAGAATTTGCTCTTCTGTCCCTCTTTCATGCTGGTCTCTTTAGAAGGATGGTCTTATATGCAATGACCATTGAAAGATGCAGTTATGTTATCACCACGGTTTTCTCTCAACAACACATAATTCTAACCTAAC
>PVHY01034588.1:0-10319 GCA_004024945.1 Uropsilus gracilis | reverse complement strand
AACCCAACATTTTTCTGCCTCCAAGAAACACATTTGATCCCAAAAGACAAGCATAGATTGAAGGTGAAAGGATGGAAAACGATCATACAAGCCAATGCCCCCCCCCCAAAAAAAAAGCAGGAGTAGCCATTTTGCTAGCAGATAAAGCAGATTTCAAATTAAAAAAAGTAACAAAGGATAAAGAAGGTCACTATCTAATGGTTCAAAGGTCAATCAACCAAAAAGACATAACAATTATCAACATATACTCACCAAATGAGGGAGCACCAAGATTCATAAGACAGCTACTAAGAGAACTGAAAACAAATATAGATTAAAACACATAAGTAGTAAGAGACTTTAACACACCACTCTCAACAAAGGACAGATCAAAAAAACAAAAGCTACACAAGGACACAAAAGCCTTAAATGAAGACCTAGACAAAATGGACCTAATAGACATCTACAGAACGCTACACCCACAAGGAAAAGAATACACCTTCTTCTCAAATTCACATGGATCATTTTCTAAAATTGACCACATACTAGGCCACAAGACAAACATGAGTAAATACACAAAGATTAAAATAATACCAACCTTTTTCTCAGACCATAAGGGTATTAAACTAGAAATCAATAATGAAAAGAAAGAAGAACATCTAACACATGGAGACTAAACAACATGCTAATAAAGGAAGAATGGGTAATTGAAGAAATTAAAGATGAAATAAAAACTTACTTTGAAACAAACGACAAAGACACAGCATTCCAAAATGTTTGGGATGCAGCAAAAGCATATCTAAGAGGAAGACTCATAGCAATACAGGCCCATATAAAAAACCAAGAAAATAACCAAAAAAACAACCTAATCCACCAACTTGAAAAACTAGAAAAAGAGCAACAAAAAAATCCAAAACCCAGCAAAAGACAAGAAATAACAAAAATAAAAGAAGAAATAAATAATATAGAAACCAAAAAGACTATCCAGAAAATCAACAAAACTAAAAGCTGGCTCTTTGAAAAAATAAATAAAATTGACAAGGCCCTTGCAAAACTCACAAAGGAACAAAGAGAGAGAATTCAAATTACCAGAATCATAAACAAAAGAGGAGAAATTACAACCGACACTAAAGAAATCCAAAGGATAATAAGAGATTATTCTCAACAACTATATGGAAAAATAAAGCATAAATAAACCAATCAAAAGCAGTGAAATTGAAGAAGTCATCAAAACTCTACCTAAAAACAAGAGCCCAGGACCAGATGGCTTCACAAACGAGTTCTACCAGACATTCAAAGATGATGTAATGCCTGCGCTACTGAAACTATTCCAAAAAATAGAAAAAGAAAAACTGCTGAACACATTCTATGAAGCAAACATCACACTCATACCAAAACCAAATAAGGACAGCTCCAAGAAAGAAAATTACAGGCCAATTTCCTTAATGAACACAGATGCAAAAATTTTAAACAAAATTCTGGCAAACCGAATCCAACGATGCATAAAAAGCATTATTCACCATGATCAAGCGGGATTTATCCCAGGGGCACAAGGATGGTTCAACATCTGGAAATCAATTAACATAATACATCACATCAACAAAGAGAAAAGCAAAAAATCACATGATAATATCAATAGATGCAGAGAAAGCATTCGACAAAGTCCAGCATCCATTTATAATAAAAGTCCTTGAAAAATTAGGGATTAAAGGAACATACCTCTACATAATAAAAGCCATGTATGACAAACCTATGGCAAACATTATCCTAAATGGGGAAAAACTAAAAGTATTCCAGTTGAGATCCGGAACCAGGCAAGGATGCCCACTCTCCCCATTACTCTTTAACGTTGTACTGGAAGTTCTAGCTAGGGCAATAAGGCAAGAGAAAGGCATAAAAGGGATACAAATAGGTAAAGAGGAATGCAGATGACATGATTCTCTACATAGATGACCCCAAAAAAAATCCAGAGAAAGGTTGCTTGAAATAATAAACCAGTTCAGTAAGGTAGCTGGATACAAGATCAACACACAGAAGTCGGAAGCTTTCCTATATACAAAAAGTCAAAAAGAAGAAGAAGAAATTCAAAAAACCATCCCATTTACCATTGCACCCAATAAAAAATAAAATACCTGGGAATAAACCTAACAAAAAACGTGAAAGAACCCTACAAAGAAAACTTTAGAACACTACTAAAAGAGATAGAAGACATAAGGAAATGGAAAGACATTCCCTGCTCATGGATTGGAAGGATAAATATCATCAAAATGGCCATCTTACCAAAGGCAATCTACAGATTCAATGCAATCTCAATAAAAATCCCAATGACATTTTTTAAAGAGGTAGAACAAAAATTAATGAAATTCATATGGAATAATAAAAGGCCTAGAATATCAAAAAACCTCCTGACCAGAAAAAAAGAGAATGGAGGTATTACAATTCCAAACTTCAAACTATACTACAAAGCCATAATAATTAAAAAAGCTTGGTACTGGTACAAAAACAGACAATCAGACCAATGGAACAGAATTGAGTGCCCTGAAATAAAACCACACATATACAATCAAGTAATCTTTGACAAAGGAGTGAAAAACTTACGCTGGAACAAAAATAGCCTATTCAATAAATGGGGCTGGGAAAATTGGACTAAGATATGCAAGAACATGGACCAAGACAGCTCCCTCACACCATGTAGAAAAATCAACTCAAAATGGATAAAAGACTTAGAGGTCAGACCTGAAACCATAATATACATAGAGGAAAACTTGGGTAAAACCCTTCAGGAATTACAATTCAGAAATCCCTTTCTGGAAGCATCTACAGATGACCAAAAAAATGAAGGAAAACATAAACAGATGGGACTATATCAAACTAAAAAGCTTCTGTACAGCAAAAGAAACAACAAAAAAAAATTAAAAGAAGCCCAACTGAATGGGAAAAAAATTTTGCCCTCCACAATAGTGATAAGGGTTTAATAATGAAGATCCACAAAGAACTCACACAACTAAACAAAAGCAAAATAAAAGGCCCAATCAAAAAATGGGGGAAGAACTAAAAAGACACTTCTCCAAAGAGGAGGTACAAATGGCCAACAGACACAACAGATAATTGTTCATTATCACTAGCAATAAGGGAAATGCAAATCAAAACCACAATGAGATACCACCTTACGCCAGTAAGAATGGCCCACAATTCAAAGAACAAGTAATAACAAGTGCTGGCGAGGATGTGGAGAGAAAGGAACACTCTTCATTGCTGGTGGGAGTTTTAACTGGTCCAACCTCTATGGAAAGCTGTGTGGAGGACCCTCAAATTATGAAAATGGATCTACCATTTGACCCAGCAATTGCTCTCCTGGGAATCTACCCAAAAGAGATCTCAATGTGGGTACAAAGGGACACCTGTGCCCGAATGTTTACCGCAGCACTATTTATAATTGCAAGGACATGGAAGCAACCCAAGTGTTCCAAAACAGACGACTGGTTGAAAAAAATGTGGTATTTATACAAAATGGAATACTACTCATCAATTAAGAATTAAAAATTAGACGAATTCTTGACAACATGGATGTACTTAGAAGAAATCATACTAGCAGAAACAAGTCAAAAAGAGAAAGACAGAAGTCAAATGGTCTCACTAATATATGGGACATATTGAAGAAAAATAAATAAATAAATAAATAAAAGCCATGAGGAAAACACAAAACAGGCTGAGCACCAAGGTGAAGCACACAACAATGGAGAAAAGGGAAAGGGGGAGGGGGAAAGGGGGGGCAAATCCCTGGGATTGCAAAGATGTGAAATTTACATATAAATAAAAAAATAATTAAAAAAAAAGAAAATGATATAAGTCCATCTCACCCACAGATCTTACTTCATGATTTCTCCCAATTGTGATTAACCTTTTTTTCATTTAAATTCCTGCTGATTTAGGCCCCTTAGGCCCAAGGCAGTGTTTTCAGCAAGAAACCTCCTGAATTCAAACAGACTCCAAAGGGTGCAGTATATATCTTTCTGTGACTTCTTGTTTTTGATGATCGTAGATGAAATATCTCTATGTTTTACACTTTATGGAGTACAAAAGGATATAATCAGACACAGACCTTAATTCATGATTTCTCCTACTTGTTACTAACCCTTTTTCATTCACATTCCTGCTGATTTAGGTCTTTCAACCAACAGGCAGTGTCTTCAATGAGTAACCTCCTGAATTCAATTAGACTAAAATGGGTGCAGTATATATCTTTATATGATTACTCTGTATTTTGATGATCATAGATGAAATCTATGTTTTACATTTCATAGGGCAGAAAAGGATATAAGGCACATCACCCACAGATCTTAAGTCATGATTTCTCCCACTTGTTACTAACCTTTTTTTCTTTCATATTAATGCTGATGTAGGCCTTTCAAGCCTCAGTCAGCGCTTTCAGTGAGAAACCTACTGAATTCAATCACACTACAAAGGGTGCAGTATGTATCTATATGGAACTTCCCTGTATGTTGATGTTTATAGTAAAATCTCTCTCTGTTTTACACTTAATGGGGTAGAAAAGAATATAAGTCCATTTCACCCACAGATCTTAAGTCATGATTTCTCCAACTTGCTATTAACCCTTTTTTTCATTCAAATTCCTGCTGATTTAGGCTTTTCAGGTCAACTGGAAGTGTTTTCAGGGAAAAAACCTCCAGAATTCTATTTGACTCCAAAGCGTGCAGAATACCTTTCCGTGACTTCTCTGTACTTTGATGATCATAGATGAAATCTCTTTATTTTTACACTTCATGGAGAAGAAAAGGATATAAGTCAATATCACCAACAGATCTTAAGTCATGATTTCTCCCACTTGTTTTTAAACATTTTTTCATACAAATTACTGCTGATTTAGGCCTTTCAGCCAACTGGCGCAGTCTTCAGCGAGAAACCTCCTGAATTCAATCAGACTACAAATGTACAATATATATCTTTCTGTGACTTCTCTCTACTTTGATGATCATAGATAACATGTATGTTTTACACTTCATGGGATAGAAAGGATATAAGTCCATATCACCCAAAGTTCTTAAGTCATGAATTCTCCCACTTGTTATGAACACATTTTTTATTCATATTACTGCTGATTTTGGCCTTTCAGGCCATTGGGCAGTGTCTTCAGTGAGAAACCTCTGTAAAATCAGACTACGTGGGGTGCAGTACATATCTTTTTGTGACTTCTCTGTTCTTTGATTATCATAGATGAAATCTATGTTTTACACTTCCTCGGGTAGAAAAGGATATAAGTCCATAACACCCACAGATCTTAAATCTTGATTTCTCCCACTTGTTATTAACCCTTTTTTCATTCAAATTCCTTCTGATTTAGGTCTTTCAGGCCAGAATGCAGTGATTTCAGTGACAAACCTCCTGAATTCAATCAGACTTCAAAGGGTGCAGTATATATCTTCATGGAACTACCCTGTACGTTGATGTTTGTAGATGAAATTCTCTCTGATTTTCAATTCATAGGGTAGAAAATATATAAGTCCATATTACGCACGGATCTTAAGTTATGATTATTCCCACTTGTTATTAACGCTTCTTTCATTCAAATTCTGGCTTATTTAGTCCTTTGAGGTCAAAAGGCAGTGTTTAAATCGAGAAACCTCCTGAATTCAATCACTCCCCAAAGGGTGCAGTGTATATCTTTTGTGACTTCTCTGTACTTTGATGATCATAGATGAATTCTCTCTATGTTTTCACTTCATGAGTAGAAAAGGATATAACTCCATATTACCCACAGATCATAAGTCATGATGTCTCCCACTTGTTACTAACATTTATTTCATTCTAATTCCTGCTGATTTGTGATTTTCAGACCAACTGGAAGTGTTTTCATGGAAAATCCTTATGAATTAAATCAGACTAAAAAGGGTGCAGCATATATCATTTCTGTGACTTCTGTTTACTTTGATCAAAGATCACAGATGAAGCTCTCTATGTATTACACTACATGAGGTAGAAAAGGATATATCCATTTCACCCACAGGTCTTAAGTCATGATTTCTCCCACTTATTATTAAACCTTTTTTCATTCAAATTCCTGCTGATTTATGCCATTCAGGCTATCAGGCAGTGTTTTCAGGGAGAAACCACTGAATTCAATCAGACTCCAAATGATACAGTATATATATTTCTGTGACTTCTCTGTACTTTGATGATCATAGATGAACTCTGTTTTAAATTTCATGGGGTAGAAAAGAATATAAGTCCATATCTCCCACAGATCTTAAGTCATCATTTCTCCCACTTGTTATTAAACCTTTTTACATTCAAATTCCCGCTGATTTAGGCCTTTCAGGCCAACAGGCAGTGATTTCAGTGACAAACATCATGACTTCAATCAGACTCCAAAGGGTGCAGGATATATATTTCTGTGAATTCTTGTACTTTGATGGTCATAGATGAAATCTCTCTATGTTTTACCATTCTTGGGATGAAAAGGATATAGTCCATATCACCCACAGATCTTAAGTCATGATTTGTCCCTTTTGTTATTAACCATTTTTTCATTCAAATTCCTGCTGGTTTAGGCATTTCAGGTCAACAGTCATTGTTTTCAGCAAAAAACATCTGACTTCAATCAAACTACAACGGGAGCAGTATATGTCTTTCTGTGACTTGTCTGTACTTTGATGATGATAGATGAAATCTATGTTTTACGCTTCATGGGTTAGAAAAGAATATAAGTCCATATTAGCCACAGATCTTAAGTAATCATTTCTCCCACTTGTTATTAACCATTTTTTCATTCAAATTCCTGCTGATTTAGGTCTTTCAGGCCAACAGGCAGTGTCTTCAGAGAGAAACTTCCTGAATCCAATCAGACTCCAAAGCATACAGTATATATATTTCTGTGAATTCTCTGTACTTTGACGATCACAGATGAAATCTCTCTATGGTTTACAGTTCATGGGGTAGAAAGGACATAAGCAATATAACCCACAGATTTTAAGTCATGAATTACCCCCACTTCTTATTAACCCTTTTTTCATTCAAATTCCTGCAGATTAATGACCTTCAGGGCATAAGGCAGAGTTTTCAGGCACAAAACTCGTGAAATCAATCAGACTCCTAAGATTGCATTATATATCTTTCTGTGACTTCTCTGTACCTTGATTAGCATAGATGAAATCTCTCTATGTTTTACACTTCATGGTCTAGAAAAGGATATACGATATATCACCCACAGATCTTAAGTCATCATTTCTTCCACATGTTATTGACCATTTTTTTCATTCAAATTACTGCTGATAGGCCTTTCAGGCCAACAGGCCGTGTTTTCATGGAGAAACCTTCTGAATTCAATCAGACACCAAAGGGTGCAGTACATATATTTCTGTGACATCTCTTTGCTTTGATGATCATAGATGAAATCTCATTATCTTTTACACTTCATGTGGTAGAAAAGTATATAAGTCCATAGGCCAACAGATGTTAAATCATGATTTCTCCCACTTGTTACTAACCCTATTGTCATTCAAATTCCTTCTGATTTTGGACCTCAGGTCAACAGGAAGTTTTTCAGCCAGAAACCTCCTGAATTCAATCACTCTCCAAAGGGTGCAGTATATATCTTTCTGTGTCTTTTCTGTATTTGATTGTCATAGATGAAATCGATCTATGTTTTACACTTTATGGGGTCAAAAGGACCTCATATAGTCCATATCATCCAAAGATCTTAATTCACGGTTTCTCCTACTTGTTATTAACTCTTTTTTCATTCATATTCCTGTGGATTTAGACCGTTCACACTACCAGAAGTGTTTAAAGTGAGAAACCCCCTGTATTCAATCAGTCTCCAAAGGGTGCAGTATATATCTTTCTGTGACTTCTCTGTGTTTTGATGATCATAGATGAAACCTATGTTTTACACTTCATTTTGTAGAAAAGGAAATAAGTCCATATCACCCACAGATCATAAATCTTGATTTCTCCCACTTGTTTTTAAAGACGTTTTCTGTCAATTTCTTGCTGATTTAGGTCTTTCAAGACAAAACGTAGTACTTTCTGCTAGAAATCTCCTGAATTTAATCATACTCCAAAGGTTGCAGTATATATTTTTATTGAACTTCCCTGTACGTTGATGTTTATACATGAAATCTCTCTATGTTTTACACTTAATGTAGTAGAAAAGGATATAAGTCCATATCACACACATATCTTAAGTCATGATTTATCCCACTTGTCATTAACCCTTTTTTCATACAAATTCCTGCTGATTTAGGCCTTTCACACTAAAAGGAAGTGTTTAAAGCAAGAAACCTACTGAATTCAGTCACACTCCAAAGGGTACAGTGTATATCTTTCAGTGATTTCTCTGTACTTTGATGATCATAGTTGAAATCTATGTTTTACACTTCATTGTTTAGAAAAGGATATAAGTCCATATCACCCACAGATCTTAAGTCATGATTTCTCGCACTTGTTATTAACCATTTTTTTTATTCAAATTAATGCTGATTTATGCCATTCAGGCATGCAGGCCATGTGTTCAGCAAGAAACTTCCTGAATTCAATCATACTGCAAAGAATGCAGTATATATCTTTCTGAGACTTCTCTGTATTTAATGATCATTGATGAAATCTCTCTATGTTTTACACATTATGGGGTACAAAGGATATATTTCATATCATCCACAGATGTTAAGTCATAATTTCTCCCACTTGTTATTAACCCTTTTTTAATTAAATTCCTGCTGATTTACGCCTTTCAGGCCAAAAGGCAGTGTTTTCAGCGAGAAACCTCCTGATCAATCAACTCTAAAGAGTGCAGTATATATATTTCTGTGACTTCTCTGAACTTTGATGATCATACATGAAATCTCTCTATGTTTTACACCTCCTGGGGTAGAAAAGGATATAAGTCCATAGCACCCATAGATCTATATCAAGGTTTCTCCCACTTGTTATTACCCTTTTATCATTCAAATTCCTCATGAATTAGGATTTTCAGGGTAAATGGCAGTTTTTTCAGGTAGAAACCTCTTGAATTCAATCAGACTACAAAGGGTGTCTTATATATCTTTCTTTGATATCTCTATACTTGATGAACATAGATGAAACCTATGTTTTACACTTCATTGGGTAGAAAAGGATATAAGTAGATATAACCCACAGATCATAAATCTTGATTTCTCCCACTTGTTATTAATGATTTTTTCATTCAAATTCTTGCAGATTTAGGCATTTCACGCCAACAGGCAGTATTTATTTATTTATTTTTTCTTTTTTTGAGACCAGGCCTTGCTATTTTTGCCTGTGGAACAGCAGGCTCTCGTTGCCCGGGGTACCACAGACTCAAGCAATCCCCAGCCTCAGCTTCCCAGGTAGCTGGGATGACAGGCGCACGCCTCCATGCCCAGCTATATTTTTAGGAACAGGTCTCGCTACGGGCCATGGCGGGACTCGAACCGCAATTACTGGCCCCAGCCGCTTCATAGGCTGAAGCTTACAAGCACAAGCAACCTTGCCCGTCCAATAGGCAGTGTTTAAAGCGATCAAGCTCCTGAATTCAATCACACTCCAAAAGGTGCAGTAGATATCTTTCTGTGACTTCTCTGTACTTTGCTGATCATAGATGAAATCTCTCTCTGTTTTTCATTTCATGGGGTAGAAAATATATAATTCCATATCACCCAGAGATCTTAAGTCATGATTTCTCCCACTTGATATTAAACCGTTTTTCATTCAAATTCCTGATGATTTATTCCTTTCAAGCAAACAAGCAGTGTTTTCAGCGAGAAACCTCCTGAATTCAATCAGACTCCAAAGTGTGCAGTATATATCTTTCTGTGACTTCTCTGTACTTTGAAAATCATAAAAGAAATCTCTCTATGTTTTACACTTCATGGATCAGAAAAGGATATAATTCCATAATACCACAGATCTTAAGTGATGATTTCTCCCACTTATTATTAACGTTTTTTTCATTCAGATATCTGCTTCTTTAGGCCTTTGATGTCAACAGGCATTGTTTAAAGCAAGAAACTTCCTGAATTCAATCAACTACAATGGTTGCTGTATATATGTTATCTGACATCTCTAGACTTTTAATGATCATAGATGAAATCTCTCTACATTTTACACTTCATGGAGTAGAAAAGGATATAAGTCCATATCAACAAAAGATTTTGAGTCATGATTTCTCCCAGTTGTTATTAACCCTCTTTTCATTCAATTCCTGCTGATTGAGGCTTTTCAGGCCAACTGGAAGTGTTTTTATGGAGAATCCTTCTGAATTCAATTAGCATCCAAATGGTGCAGTATATATCTTTCTGTGACTTCTCTTTACTTTGATGATC